>JAMXBD010002060.1:0-244552 GCA_024138025.1 Combretum micranthum | reverse complement strand
AGTTATATATATCTTTTAGAGCATATAAGCTCCTTTGTTTTGCAATTTATTTACTTTCCTTGCAATTTATTTGTTTACCTTACAATTTATTTACTTTCAAGTTGTTTTAAGACTAGTCTTTCTAGTCTTAGACTTGTCCTCATCAAGTCAAAATAATTTTCTTTTTCTTTTGGGACTAGTCTATTCTTAGTCCCGGGATATCTTGATGAAGCTAAGGTTCCAATACTCGACATATTTCTTTACAGCTTATTTCTTTAATTTTTATATCTTTCTTATGTTTTCATAACTTTATGATTTCATATTCATGAACATGAACATACTGATTTTTGTCTCAACAAGATAAAGGAGGAAAAGTTTTCTTGAAATAGAAGTTCTTCTCTAAAAATAAATATTATTATGAAGGAAATAATTTTTCATAAAAACTTAGGAATTTATCTTAACAAACTTTTTCTATAAATCTAGAGGAGTTCATTATAAATTTTAAGAACATAGGAATTTTTTTTAAAACAATACATACATACAAAGAAATTCTTAATTAAACAAAAGTTTTACTAAACTTCACTTTTCATCAATACTAGTTTGACAAACACCAAGAAATTTCGTTTGGTTAAAGTAGAATGATCTTAAGAAATAAGTTAATTATTTCTATAAATATAGAATTATTACCACTTTCAAAAAGTATTAGAAACAAAGCTTAAAAAATAAAAATCATTCTTTAGAAATTTAAAAATACCAAGGAAATGAAATTAAGGAAAAGAAAAATACTCATTTAAAAATAACTTGAGATATTTTTAGCAAACTAAGAGGAAATTTTCAAAGTTTCATTTTTCCAAAATCTTTAGAAGACTTTGCTTTTACCAAAAATTCATGGTTGAGACAACTTCATTAATTTCATGCATTTGATATAAGTCAATGAATACATATATAAATACATTTCAAAGGTTTTACAAACTATTATGACATCAATCTCTTTGATATGAGTTTTTGTAAAAAGAAGGAAGCAAGTTTTGTGAAATTCGTGGTGAATCTGATCACCACTATTTTGGAGCTCAAACAACTTAGTTTGATGAAAATAGTTTTAGAAATAGATAGATCTTTTTGAGTAGGTAGAAAACGGTATATAATATGTGAAATTTCGAGTTAAAATAAGCAAGTTATAGCCATTTTAAGTTGGAATTTTCTTTACCACTAATTCAAGATAGATTTAGAATCTTCGAAAATAGAAATTCTATGAAAGACTCATTTTGGGTATTTCATCTTGTTTAGGTGAAGAAGGAACTGATATCGCCATTTCCGGAAGAGTACTTTAACTAGGAGCGATCGTCATGAAGTGAGTTAATCCCTTACTAGTTACATTTCCTTATTTGTGCTTGTAAGTAGTAGTAGCACTAGAAAATAAGGAAAAAGATAAATGAACAATGTTGTGTGATTTGAATTCGTGACTGATTGAATAAAAGTTAAGAATATCGAAAGAGGAATTGATGAATAATTTATGTTTTCTTGCAATGATATGATGAATATTGTTTTGATCACCTTTAACTTGAACTCGATAATAATGGAATAACCCTATATTGAAAACGATTTATGCATATCATATTTGTGAGTCACATTTATTTTCACTACTATTCTTCGTGTGGGGAAACGAGGAGTTGTAGTGGTGGCTAGTAGGAGCCGAAAAGTCTATATGGGCAAGTAGGAGCCAGAAAGTTTATAGGGCAAGTAGGAGCCAGTAAGCCTGCAATTATTGATGGTCGTATGGGCTAATAACCACCCAACCCTCGACATGGAGGGCGTAAAATCCATGCTACACATGGTTTCCAGTTAATCGTGTGTATTTTGTTTGCTCATGTGATTGATGCATTCTCATGTGATTGGTGCATTCTCATATGATTATCTAAATACTTGTGTGTTTTTATGGAATGTTTTGTAGATGAGAGTTATCTTACTGAGCTAGTTTTGCTTATACCCCTATAGCTTTTTGTTATAGTACGATTACTTGTGGTTGGCACCAAAGAGCCCTTTTTGTCAAGTATGAGCCAAAGCAACTAGGAGTTTTTGGAAGAAGTTTATATATATTTAGTTTTGGATATAGACTTCTAAGAAAAATCTTTATAGTAGGCGTATGTTATATTCATGTATATTTTTGAAAGTAGCTTAGTTGAACAAGGTTGTCAGAATGGGGAATGCCGCTAAGAAGTTGTAAGAGACTTTTATCCTAATGAATATTACATGTTTATCTAATAAGTTCTTACATGCTTTTATTATCTGCTTAAACATAATACCCCTATGAGTCTCCTATTATCTTGGAAGCACGACTTGCATGTGATATCGAAGCTCCTGCGTGACTACGGTTATCATTCATTAGCTTTAATATTATGTGCAGTGGATTGCCACGTTTAGAATATTCTTCGGGCATGACACTCAGAAGGGTAACTCTATGCTTCATCACCTAGACAAAAGAAATACCTGAGATGAGTATTTCATAAAAATTCTACTTAAACTTTTTAATTCTATTTCACTGTGTTCGTAAAAATCGTATAAAATGAAATTCCAATTTAAAATAGCCATAACTTGCTCATTTTAACTCAAAATTTCACATATAATGTACATTTTCTACCTATTCAAAAATATCTATCCATTTCTAAGGTTATTTTTGTCGTATAAGGTTGTTTGGGTTCCAAAACTGTAGGGTACATATTCAAAACGAATATTTCTAGATTTTGAGAAATAATTTTCCGACTCAATTCATTCAAAAATCCTTTAGAAAATATATATATATATATATGATAAATCTTTTGAGTATATAGATAAGCTCACTTTATATGCAAAAATTCTAATGGTAGTGTCTCAACAATTTATTTTGAAGTGTTAAAACTTAGCTTGACAAATTTCTTTTCAAGTATTTTTGAAGAAACTTTATATTTTACTAAGTTAATAAATGAGTATATTCTTATTTCATTTTCGTCATTCCTTTTCCAAAACAAGTAAATTTTGCTTTAACTTTGGTCTTTTATAATTTTTACTTCTAGTGATATAAGATCAAAGTTATTAAAAGTTTGTTAAGTTATGGATAACCTATTTATAAATTTGCATTTAGAATAGTTTTAGAAAATGAGTCTTTTCTTCTTATATTTCTTGTTTAAAATATAAGTTCTTGTTTTCTAAAACTTAGTCTTTTATTTCCTCTACAATTTTTATGAAAAGAATCCTCTTTATTGATAAAATCCTTTGTTTTTGATCTTATCATATTTATATTCTTTGAAAATACATTCCTTCTTTAGAAACTTGAAAATCATTATTTTCCTAAGTGGGTTTATAACTTTATGGGTTGATTTTATCTTAACTTTAAAAACTAGTTTGCTTCTTGGTTTTGTTATAGAGTTGAAAAGAGTTTAATCTCAAGCTTTTTGTGAAAACTTTGAATACTAACAAATTATTTTACTAAAACTTAGGTTACCATATTATAAAAAGAAAGTGTTTATTTCTTACATTTTCTTGGTAAAACTATCTTTGTTATTTAAGAAAACTTGTATTACTCCATTTCTATGTTGTTGATAATAACTCCATTATTCAATGACGAGTTGCATAATAGAAGATTTAGGTTTAAGTTCCTTTAATAAAGTAAAATACTACTTTTAAATTTCATTAGTAGATGCATGTATTATGAGCATGTAAAATAATAAGAATATGAGAAAGACACTAAAAGCAAATAATACTAAGCAAGACAATAAAAATATCAAATATTAGGAATTATTAACCGACAGTGTATCGGGTGCATGTGTAGTAATAAAATTTCAGTGAATACCGAGTCGAATCTACAGGGAATGAGAACTAGCTATCAGCTATATCAGTCTAAATTCATAGCTAGGCAAATCAAACTCTGTTTTGCTTTTTTTTTTTTAGATTTTCTTTTAATATAACTAAACTACTAAACATATTGGATTTCCACACCTCAAATAAAATTAGGTTTAAAGCCAATCAAATCTGGAAATAAATTGAATGTCTGCTATTGACTAAAAATGCACTTGTCAATCCAAATCATCAATGGGTTTAGTTTTTCAACAATGAAGAGCAAAATAACAATTCTTTTTCCCAAAGTGAACCATTATCCTAAAATTACCAATCAATGTTTCCTATCCCTAGGAAAGTGATTAATTGACAAATATTTTCTAATTGACCAAACCCTAATAGAATTACAACCCATATCCTAATATGAAATGCAATCCTAATTAGATAATCACATAATTGACTAGAAGAGAATTTCCCAATTACAATCCTAATCATTCATGAATTCCATATTAAAGCCAAAATTGCATGATTTGTGAAATAACATTGATAATCCAAATATGAAAAAGGATTCAATCAACAACAATTAAACCACAATCCAAAAATCCAAATCAACAACTAAAAACCCTAATAAGATCACACAAGAGAAAGTTTTAAACAAAATCCAATATATGAATCAAAATAAAAGGAATGAAATCACCCTGATAAGGAATTCCATGCCAAAATCCATACACAAATGATGTTTTCCACTTAATCCCGGTGTAGAATCCTTATTCAATCAACAAGAAAATTTAACTAGTGTTCAAACCGTACTTCTAGATCTAGAGCAAAAAGGAATAGTAATTGTGCCTAGGGTTTTCTTCCTTTTTTTTTCCACAAATGACAACATGATGAATATATATAAAGGGTTATAGGAGGGTTACACTAGCATTAAAGGCCGACGGTCTTTAAATAAATTTGATTGGCCTTTAATGTGAAAATTAATTTCTAGGAGCAACAATAAATATACGCCGTCTTCAACACCGGCGGCGTAACCATTCCAGTTGCCAGTGTACAATGAAAAGTCACAAACCGCTTGATCTTCCCTTGTGAAAGTTAGCTATGTAAAGGTCGGCTCTAATAATTTGCATTCTGTTCACACACAACACCGACTCAAAGCCGGCAGCATTTCCAAGGATTTTGCCAGCATATGTATAAAAATTTAAATGCTAGTTGGATTTCTTCATTGAACACTGGCAGCATTTGTTAATTCTCTTAAAGGCTGCCTCTTTTCCATTCAATGCCGACGGTGTTCTTTACAGACTTGCCGGTATACAATCTGTTTTTGTCCAAGTTTGCACAACACTTCTCCAATTTGCTTGTGTTTGTAATATAAGTCCTCGATGACCTGGATTAACAATTTAAGAACACTTAAGTACCAATTCCATTATATTTCTATAAAATCTATAACATATAACATGAATTGATTAATGGAAATTTAAGTGAAATATGACTTTATCAACTCCCCCACACTTGAATTTTTGCTTGTCCTCAAGCAAAACAAATAAGCTCAAAGTTGATTTCTGTCATAGAATGTACAACACTTTTTACTAATCAAAGTTCAAGCATCATTCTTTTTCATTGTACATGACTTGTATTTCTTGTGCCTACTGCTCAAACCAAACTGGGAACATGTAATTAATTACCAGAATTAAAATTTAGCAGCTAATATAGACAAAACAAACTTAATCCTAGTGTTTAACAAAAGAATATTCCATCCAAAAGTAGATACATAATAAGGAAAAACACTCATTTAAACTTCATTGGACATTTAGCATGCATATACTCTTAGCAACAAATAATTAAAGCATATGGTATCAACCTTTCCTTTAGATTGTCTCCTTTTTATTATAAGTCTTATTTCATTTGGTACTTTGCATTCTTTTCTTTTTCTTTTCCATACAAGCATTATTTTCTTTTTGGAAGGTTTTTGCCTCCATCTTTTTGTTTTTCAAAGTTCATAATTTGAACTTTTTGCCTTTCCTCTCTTCTCTTTATAGTGAGTTTATTGAGTCGGCACATCCCAGGCTCATCACCTAAGTGACTAGGTTTTAATGGACCTCTAAGAACTCTTCTTCACTTTAACATTCAGGTTTAGATACTCATAACTCAAATACTTGAGTCATTGGAGTAAAGGCTATGCTTGTTTTTTTTTTTCTTTTGAATGCAATAACAAATTCAAGACTTATTTTTAAAAAGGATCACTAAGTAAAAGTTTCCGCTACCTCTTTCACTAAGTGTTAAAATATTCTTAAAAGAACACAAATTTTATATACAAGCTAACTTTTTCCTATAAGTGAACCTGTTTATTTTTCACAAAAGGACTCGATCTACTCTCAATTTTCCAATTCTAAAGCTAGATACAAGGTAAATTTGTTCCTTAAAGATTTCACTACTTAGTTTTAACCAAGTAAACTAATCACAACAGTAGGAGTAAGGCACTAAGCAAGTCAATTTACAATTCTTACACATATGCTTCAATAATTTTCTATACAATCTTAAGATTTCATACAATTTTTTAATACTTAAGGACAAAAACTTCAAAGTATGGGTACAAACATTCAATTTAGATGCAGATGTCACACGTAAAAATTCAGCAATTTAACAAAATCCAGACATCAACAGCAGTCATACCTAACTCCATTCTCCAATTTCCATTCATTATCCCTTCCCCCACACTTAAAATAAACGGTGACCTCACTATTTCTAATCATCTCAACAATAGGAAAGAAATAAAGAAATAAAGGAGAAAAGGAATAACGGTACTTCCCCGGTTTTGTTAATTGATGATAGTTGAGTTCCAACCGGTATAGCAAAAGAGAAGTTTCAATTTTAAGTCCATTTGCATCCCTCTTATTGTCTACAATTCATGTGCATTAGCTCCTATTTTTCATCTTATCTGCACAATAGGGCACACTATCAAAGCAAAGAAAAACAAAAACAAAAAAGAAAAATATATTAATAGATAAATAATAGTGGGTTACCTCCCACTCAGCACTTGTTTTATAGTCTCAGCCTGACTTTTTGACTTTCTTCTTCAAGAGGATCAAAATCACTAGTCTTCTTATCCTTCCTTTTCTTCCATGAATCTACTCTTGCACTTTCGGTTGTGTCAGTTTTGGTGGATTTAGGGTTCTTTTTCCATCTCTTCATGATATTCACATTCAACTCTTTATTTCCAACCCTTAAGACCATCTTGCTATTCTTCACATCTATGACAGCTCCAACAATGGCCATGAATGAGAGGCCAAGAATGAAGGGAATCTCCGGATCTTCTTCTATATCTAGTACCACAAAGTCCACTGGAAAAATGAACTTGTCAACTTTCAAAAGCACATCTTCAATTACCCCTCTTGGTCTTTTAATGGAGTGATCAGCCAATTGAATTGTCATCTCAGTCTTCTTAATTGCATCCCCTAACCCTAGTTTCTTTGCCACAGAGAAAGGAATTGAATTTATGCTTGCACCAAGATCACAAAAAGCATTCTTAAATTGAGTATCTCCAATAGTGAAATCCATTGTGAATTTTCCTGGATCATTTAACTTTAGGGGAAATGCATCATTCAAAGCTTTAGTACAACCTTGAGATAACATGACTGTCTCTCTCCCATTCATCTTCCTTTTCTTGCTCATGACTCTTTAAAAATCTTCTATACTGAGGTGATTCTTCTAAAATTTCAGTCAATGAAATATTGATTTCAAGCTTCTTAAAAAACTTCAAAAATCTTTCAAAATCCACATCATCTTTTCTTCTTCTTAATCTTCCTAGAAAAGGAACTGATGGCACATTTGATCTGACAATAGGTTCAATGACTACAGGAGTGTGCTCTTGATGTAAACCCCTGTTTTCTAAGCCTTAACTTTAAGCCGGAAAGTCTACCGGAGACCTTAAGTCAACAAATCTTGAGTAAAACCCCACAGTTTAGATCCTGCAAACCCGAGTTCGTAAATCGAGAAGTCAAAAAATAATTGAAGTGTTTAGAATAGTCCGTAATAATATTTGATTTATTAAAAATATCAGATTGGTTTATTTTCGGCTTATTTCGAACCCGTTTGGATTCTGCTTTGAAAAGCGTGTCCCGAGGCTCGGAAAATTAAAAATATATCTTTAATATTTTTAGACTCGTATTTTTATAAGGATTTCAAAAATATCAAGTTTATAATTTTTCGGATTTTAAAAATATCAGTTATAGCTTATATAAGCTTATTTTACTCTTACCGGTAACTAAATTGTTAAATTTCAAAAATAATTTATTTGATTATTTTATTTAAATCATAAAAATTCTGCCACTTAAATAAAAATATTTTTCTTAATTTATTTTATATATTTTCTTAGTCAAAAAGCCACTTTATCAACCCATACCTCAAGTACACATCCATTATCATTACTACACATTATTATGTTTTCTTTTACTTTTTCTTACACTCCTTTTCCCCAAAATGGCAGCTGACCATTCCCCAAAAATTAGCCACTTTTCATTATTTTTAATTATTTATTTGATATTTTAAAGTCTCTTTTAGTTAGATATGGAAGCAATTTGTTACACTTTCAAAAATGCAAGTTAAAATCAAACTACAACACTCCTACACCACACAAGAATCACGCAAGCACACCACCACCCCCCCCCCCCCCCCCCCCCCCCCCCCCCGTGCAGCTGCTATGTTTTATTTTCTTTCAATTATTTAACACACTTACATCTCTATTTAAGCATCTCATTCCATCTCTATTTCACCTTTACAAACCCTATATTTTCCTCTCTCTCTTTTTCCCTTTCTTTCTCTCTTCTTGGCTTGTCTTCTTAATAAACAAGCTGCCACCATTTTCTTTTCTTGCTCCACGTATTTTTCTTGCAAATATTTGAGGTAATATTTCTCTTTTAGCTCTTAAAGATATTCTAGGATGATATTATGGATGTTTTATGCATCAAAGAGCATTCCACAAGCTTAAAAAAAGCTATGGATGATGATGCCAAGAATTGAAACACCCCTCTAGATGATGATCTCTTTTGTTCTTAGTATTTTTGTTATATTGAAGGCTTGATTATCTTCTTGTTTTTGTGATAGCTTGTAGATCTAGAGTTTTACCAAGCTGTAGTTATGTTTATGTGTAGATCTAGAAGTTTAAGGCCTACTACGAAGTTTTTCTTATGTTTTCATGGTTGTATTTTGAGTAGATCTTAGATTCAGTTGGAATGAAAAAGTAAAATTCGTAACTTGTCAAGGCACCATTTTAAAAACCCCTTCCAAGTTTTAAAATGGGAGTTTTTGTTAAGAAAATGAAGGTTTGATGGATGTATATCATCAAGACTTCATCTTACAAGAATCAAAGTTGATTTTCAAAGTTTATTTTCAGAAACAAAAATTGTATTTTCGGATCAAGACAAAGATCTAAAATAAAAACATGTTTTCCAACTCAAAAATGAGGATTTTATTCAAGAAATGAAGGGTTCTTAAGATATAATATGTAATGGGTTGTTTTTCATGAGTTTTGATGAATTTTCTCAAGAGATATGTTCAAAATAAATTTATGAAAATTCGGATCTAGACCAAGACCCATTTTTGGAACCCATCATTCAACTTTAAAATGAAGATTTAGACAAAAATATAAAGGGCTCTTGGTATAGATATCTTAAGGAATGAATTTTCATAAGTTTAAATGAGTTTTCCTAAAAGGTATTGCTTAAATCAAGTGTTTTGTAAAAGACAAAATTTAGGTCTTGTCTTCATTGTAAACTTCAAAGAGGAAATTCGTAATTAAGGGGAGCCAATTTTTAAAACCTTCTTTTAGATCTCAAAACAAGTATTTTATATTGGAAATGGAATGCTTTGATGATATATAATATAGGAAAATTATTTTCATTGAACTAAGTAAGTTTTAGCAAAAGAATTACTCAAAACAAGACAATGAGTTTTAACTTGTAAATTTCGGTTTTATGAAAATGGATTCTTAGAAGTTTCATTTGAACTTTATGTTTGGGATTAGATAAGTGTGAAATCTCTTAATTTTGTTTTGAGAATCTCCTTGCAAGTTTAGGACTAAAATAAGTTGGTCTAAGTAGCTAAATAGAGTAGATATAGCAATTTTTCACAAAGGCTCAAATCTTGGATTTTCGCAACCCTACTGTACAATAAGTTTCCAACCCCTAAATGACCTTAAATGTTTGAATTAACTTTATAAATAGATAGCTCTTTCGAAGTAGGTATAAATCGGTATATTATAAGCTTAATTCCGAGTTAAAATGAGTTAGATATGACCTTTTTAAGTTAAGGATCCAACCTAGGCGAAAATTGACGAACTTAGTAAATAAAATTGTTAAGTTAATAATGGAACTTCTTAAGAGATACTCATTGAGGGTATTCCTTGTACTTAGGTGAATTGGAGGACGGGTTACCACTTCCTGAGGACTATTACGACTAGTGGATTTCACTGCATGGACAAGTGAGTTCATTTCTCATTAAATTATGCTCTTGGATGTCCTTGTAGTAGTAGTGGCATTAGACTTAGGAAAAGATAAAATTGTAATTGAATGGTGATCTAAACTTGTATGAATGAACGATAAGTATATCGAGGCAAGCTTTGTTGCAATAACCTTGTATGAGCTAGTATAGATTTGGAGTGTCTGAAATCTGTATGGTCACTTTTAAATTATCTAATTAATATACCATGATTATATGAATAAATTGTACATGTATAACACGTAGTGAGTCACATATCATTGTCGAGTATGCCTTTGGTGGACAAAGGTGTAATTGGGAGGCAGCGGGTCTTTCATGAAGGGGACTAGGGTTGCATGACTTATGGACCACCCCATTCAAATAATGAAACTATGGTTGCATGACTTATGGACCAATATTAAAGATTGTGGTTGCATGTCTTATGGACCACCCCACTTAAGATTGGACTATGGTTGCATGTCTTATGGACCAACTTTGGAATTGTAGTTGCATGACTTATGAACTACCCCAAACCCCGAGTGGAGGGCGTAAATCCATTCACATATGACTACCGGAAAGTTATATGCCTGCTTGCTCATTTGCTTGTGCATTCATATGGTTGCTTAATTATAACTTGCTTGTATAGATATTTTAGCTTGGTCGAGTATGTTACTTGGAAAATGAATCTCACTAAGCATTAGCTTATACCCCAATAGTTTTTGTTGTAGTGTTCCTATTTTTGGATGTTCCGAGAGGACACTTTGTGCAGGTTTATCATATTGGATTAAAGAGCTTTTGAGGAAGTCGGGACCTAGTATAGGCGTGGACTTCTAGGAAAATCTCTTTAATGTAGATTCAGATATATGTAATTGGAGCTAAACGATGTAGACTCCTATTATTTTGGCGGGGGTATGCCCCCTTGGCTTTTGTAAAGTTTAACTATTTATCTTGTTATGATTTATATTCTTAATGCTATGTATGCTTTCTTAAGACTACTCGAATCAAAGTGTGATCCTAAAAGTTGTGTGAGTACACCTTACACTCGATATGTAAACTTATGGGATGACTAAGGTTGCCATACTTAAGTTTAAATATCGATTGTGGTGGATGTCGCGTTTAGGGTACCCTTTGGGGCGTGACACTTGATGTACCATATCTCCCTTCTAAGTTGATGTAGAAGCTAAAGTCTCATCAATCTCCACCTGCTTACTTATATCTGCTTTGATCTCATCTACATGCTCAATCGGGGTAGAGGGCTTCTCAAGATTTGCAATTTGTTTCCTAATTTCTCAAACCTCTCTAAAGTCAGCTTAGCAAGTTTCTCAGTTGCTAATTCCCATGTTGGTTTTTCTTCTTTTGTTTCAACCTCTTTGACTACTGAAGAATTGCTATTCAAATTTTCTGCACTTGACACAACTTCTTTCTCTTTCCTTTTTTCTTTCCTTTGATTGTCAACTGAGGTGTCAATTTCCTTTTCATCACTAGAAAGCTCCCAATCTGCACTTGTGTTAGCAAGTTTAAACATAGATGAAACACATTCAGTTAGACTTGCTACCTGAGTCTCCAATTTCTCAATAACCTCTTGCTGCTTCTCAATGTTTTCTTCCCATTTCTTCTCTAAACTCCTCATAAGTTCTTCAAAAGTTTTCTCTTTACCTAGATCTGTAACTGTAGGTATAGGAGAAGAATCGACAACAATCTCTTGTCTTGGTCTTACAAGTGTGGTGATAATCTTGATTTGTCATTCTAGAATCAAATTCTTGCATACTACCCTAATATTGAGGGTCATCATAGGAATAGCCATACCATGAACATACCACTAGATTAGAATTGTATGGATCAGTTTCTTGGCTTCCTAAAAATCCATCAATCTTTACAAACGCCAATTCTGGTGACATAAATGATAAGTTCCCTCCAGTAGCTAAATCCATCATCGTCTTACCATAATTATCTATGCCATTAAGGAAAAAATTCAGATGAGTCCAAGTAGGTGAATTATGATAAGGGCATTGGCTCATCAAATGGCGGAATCATCCCCAAGCATTTGTCAAAAGCTCTTCATCATATTGCCTAAATGAATATAATTCTGATATGATCTCTAAAGTACAACAATATGGGAAAACTGTGCTCCTTGATTATCCATCTCTTATTCTTCAAGCATCTGAAAAGAGAAAAAGAAAAACTGAGTAGATTGTACAAAAAAAAAAAATAAAAGACTAGTATATGCAAATGAAGAAGAAAGCAATTTTTTTTTAGTTTTCAAATAAAGCCTAGTCTATAAAAGTCCTAAAAATTGAAAGTAGCACCAAATCACTCCTCGGCAACGGCCAAAAACTGGTCACGCTTTTTCTATATGTGCTTTTTAAAAATCTTTTTAGTCTCTTTTGAAATTCCTTTTAAAGCTCAATTATTAACGGACGGTGTATAGGGTGCATGTGCAGTAATAAAATTTCGATGAATACCGAGTCAATCCATAGAGAATGAGGACTAGCTATCAACTATATCAGTCCAAATTCATAGCTAGGCAAATCAAACTTTGTTTTGCTTTTTTTTTTTTTAGATTTTCTTTTAATATAACTAAACTACTAAACATCTTGGATTTCCACACCTCAAATAAAATTAGGTTTAGAGCCAATCAAATCTGGAAATAAATTGAATGTCTACTATTGACAAAAAATGCACTTGTCAATCAAATCATCAATGGGTTCAGTTTTTCAACAATAAAGAACAAGATAACAATTCCTTTTCCTAAAGTGAACCATTACCCAAAAATTACCAATCAATGTTTCCTATCCCTAGGAAAGTGATTAATTGACAATTATTTTCTAATTGACCATACCATAATAGAATTATTGTCATGCCCCAATAGTACCCTAGTAGTAATATATATATTATGATACAGCCTGATAACCCAGACAATATCAAATACACATATTAATACTAGAACTACTTTGGAAAATGACATGAGTTTAACAAAACAGGATCTTTTTGGTTGCGTGATAAGAAATGATGAAAGTAAATAAAATCACAATACCATAATTAAGTTCTACTATTTGAATAATAACTATTACAAACCATAAAACTTTCTAAGTTCTCAGATAATAAAATTGATGTACTAACACCAATTAATACAAATAAATAACGAAACTATTTTTCCCTGTTTCCAAGACTCTTCCGGCTTTAGAAACATACCGGCTATAAGCTCCTAGAAGCCACCAACCAAGACTTAAGTGTCATCTGTAAGGATTGTAGGAGTGTGAGCATAACCACGAGCTCAGTGAATAACCAGAACTTATCACAACAAGCAAGTTATTATTAATCATATGTAATGCATCACTCAAACACATGAACAATTACAAGCTTGGACAAACCGGAATCCAAACAGGATGAGATTTACGCCCTCTCACTGAGGTTGAAGGAAAACCGATCTATGAATCGCCTACCTAGGAGAAACTAAGTACACAGGAAAACCACAATCCTCACAATTATTATCTCTTTATGTTAATGATGTTTTGAGCACGCATTTCCTGTTTTAAGCCTTAGAAACTCCACTAAGTGTTAGACATTTCACAGCGATACCATGGGCGACATCCTTCATTACCAGTTAGTTCCCATGGAACCGACAGAACAAAGGTAAACTTGAGTGGAACTACTAGACTCTTGCCTAGAAGAACCAAGTATTACCAAAGAACCGAAATTCTAACACGTAGTAGGCTATCATACAAACATAATGCAGTATGTGCAAATCATGCTATGCATGTATCATTTCACTTATGATTTCGATAATTTTTAGTCAGGTTATAAGTGTTCAAACTTCATTTAGACACTCAACATGCTTCACATATAGTAATTTCACAATCTATTCATTATCACTCTTGGTTAGGAGTATTTGTCAAACAAATAATTTCAAATAGCAAGCAAATCTCGTAATCCCATATACGCACGAGTTCATCATTATTATCTTTGTATTTTAGTGCAACTAAACTACAATCACAAACAATGTAATAATTCTAAGTTACTCACCTGCTCATATTGATCAGTCGTAGTAATCGACCAGGAAATCCTCGGCAGTATCGAAATTACCTATTAAGATGAAATATTTATCAATAATATTTATAAATAGAAAATTAAATTCCTATGAGTGTCTAAGTGTCCTATGTTGGTATTTGATATCGTTCCTATGGTTTATAGCGATTTCTTAAAGTATTGATTCTTATAGAAAAGAAATTTTTATTGTTTAATTCTTTCAAGTTTCTTTTGATTATATATTATTTTGGAGGATCTCATTTAAACCTTCATTCATGTCCTAAGTTCCATCATAACTTGTAGAAGTCTCGGTATGTATAATTTCTATGAATTTGTTCATAACACTTTTCTTGTAATATAGGACTTCTAATCATGCTTGTAAAGCTTGTTTTATCAAGTTTTATGTTCATATAAGGTCTTAGAAGCATTAGACATGAATTTAGACTAGATTAGATGAAATTTGAGTCTTGTTTTGTCCACTTTATTCCTAGATCCGAATTTACTATTACCATAATTATAATACTTCTAAGTTGTTGTTTTTCTTTTCCAATAATATCTAAACATTTCTAACACATCAACCATCTATCCACTTGAGTTCATCAATGGATTAACAACTTCTTTCAACCACAAAACTTTCTTCCAATGCTCAATAATTCATCCTAAAGTCTATACACAAGTTTAACAAGGATAGGTTGTAGTTTAGAACTTACCTTGGATTGGAATGGAAGAAGGATGTTCAACTTCCTTTTTAAGCAAGAATCAAACCTATATCAAAGGTTAGATGATGAGTTTCTAACTAAATTATAAGTTAACAACATTAACTATAATGGGGGCTTACTAATGCAATCTAATATTCTTACCTTGTTAAGCTAGTTTTCCCCTCTTGGATCTTAGGATAACCAAGAATTTTGATTTGGTTTTGGATGTTTTGGAGAGGGGAATTGATGTTTTTGATGTGCTTAGTGTGTATATAGGATATGAGAAGTAAGCTAGGGGTTTATGGTTGATCTTACAAGGGTTTCTAAGCTTTTAAGTGGAAGGTTGCAATGGAAAAGAAAAAGGAAAAGGCTGGACGCACTTCTTTTTGTAGCTATGCTTTTAGGGTGATTTTGTGGGAGTTATGAGCTCAATTTGTAACTAACTTAAGCTTATATACATGTACTAAGACTAGGCTAAGTTTTGGAGGCTAAGGAAAGGGTTTTGGGCTTGAAAAAGATTCAAAATTGTAGCTGGAATTTCCATACGAATTTGGCATTTTTGGTCTGCAAAATTGGACTTTGTTTTGACAGATTTGTGGCTATCTTTGAGGGCATGAATTGTGTTTGTTTGGTAGCTAATTAATGCCATTTATGTGTGTAAAATTAGGAGCTTAACTTGTGTAAAAATCGGGTCAAGATCTGTTGAAGTTTGAAGTTTGAAAAATTGAAATTTCTGGAACATTTCCTCTTGATTTTTAGACAGATTTTAGATCCGATTTTCTAATTAATTAATGGTGTGTGAAGTGTCCATTTAAAGGCTCTCTATTGGTGTTTGATTAGTCAAAAATATCAGCTCAATTAAGCCTAGGAATCTTGCAAAAATCGGAGCTCAATTTGGGTATGTGTGCTACTGTTTCTTATTGAATTTTTCCTCTGTTGCAGCTGTTATGATCCGATTTTTGCAAGGATATTTGGAGTGGTTGTGGTTGTTTATCTGAGCTGAAATTCTCCTCATTTATTGTTGATTACATGTGAGTGTTGTGGTTGGATTGTAGGTCAATTCCATTTGGAATTTAGAACTCAAATTCGGATCAAAGTTGGGCAAGAAGATATGGAACTCTGCAGCAGGGGAGTCTTTTGCTGCTGCTTCACGAATTTCCATCTTAATTTGCAACTGTTTTCCTCTTCCATTTGGTCTGTAATTCTTGCAAATTAAATGTGGGTTATAGGTGTAGCTTTTGGGTTGGTTGGGGTGTCCTTTTCGGGTTGAATTTGAGTGTAAAAATCGGAGCAAAATTGCTGCTTTTCTTTAAGGCTCTGTTTCAATCGAGCAGTATTGTGCGTGTGTGTGGAGTGCTGCTTGTTCGAGTGTACGGCCTGCTGCTGTGCATGGAGTGAGGGCTGCTGCTGCTTGGTCTCCTGTTCCGCGCGTAGACTACTCGTGCGTGGAAATGGATCACTCGGCTTCTGCTGTGCGTGAAGAGAACCTCTACTGTTACACGTCCAAATCTTCAATTCGTGCAGCGGTCAAGTTATTTTATTTATTTATTTATTATTATTATTATTATTAAAAATATTTTTGCTAGTATTAAATTATTCGCGATATCTATACTCGTTATATTTTCATTTTATCGAAATAAAATTACCTAAGTTACTCCAAAACTCTAAATTGTTTATATTTTCAAATTTTTAGTAAAAACTTCACATGATTATTTATTTTACGTATTTTTAACTTACGTGATTAAATTTTCAAGTTCGATGAATTAAATTAGAAACCAAGTCCTAATAAATTTAGAATTTCCTAACAATTATAATAGCGGGTTTGAAATTTTCTTTTTAGATCTAGATTGATAATTATTGTTCAATATTAGTGTCTATTATGTATTTATAATCTTAGTATTTCCTTTTTAAATTATTTTTTGTACTGATAAGTTCTATTAAAAACTGTATTTTATCGGTTTTTGAAATTTTAAAGATATTTCTAGATATATCTTCAATTGTTAGTTCAAGATAAAATCTCATTTTTGGTATCTATTAAGGTCAAGAAACTTTTTATTTAGGTCTTTCAAACTAGGAATGAGTTTATTACAACTCATAGGTCTATTTTAGATTTTTATTGGATTCTAAATTCACTATCTACTTTACCTTTTCTATTTTACTATCGTATACTATTGTGAAAAATTTCGGGGTTTACAATTATAACCCATATCCTTATGTGAAATGCAATCCTAGTTAGATAATCACAAAATTGATTAGAATAGAATTTCCCAATCACAATCCTAGTCATTCATGAATTCCAGATTAAAGCCAAAATTGCATGATTTGTGAAATAACATTGACAATCCAAATATGAAAAAGGATTCAATCAACAACAATTAAACCACAATCCAAAAATCCAGATCAACAACTAAAAGCCCTAATAAGATCACACAGGAGAAAGCTTTAAATAAAATCCAATATATGAATCAAAACAAAAGGAATGAAATCACCTTGATAAGGAATTCCATGCCAAAATCCATACACAAATGATGTTTTCCACTTAATCTCAGTGTGGAATCCTTATTCAATCAACAAGAAAATTTAACTAGTGTTCAAACTGTCACGCCCCGAAAACGTGATAGTCCGTCGTATACAATATTAAAGCCTAGGAATGACCGCCTCAATCATGTGAAGGCTTCCATACTATATACAAGGCGTCTTATACATGAAGGAGACACATCGGAGTGATACATTTTATATTGATACAACTTGAGTAACAATGTAAAGGAAATACACTTCACTATACTTCAATTACAATTCATCCACAGATTTCACTACACAAATTATTACAAAACATTCCTCAAAACTTAGCTAATATCTTCAAGCATTATTACTTCCTGTCGAAATCCCGAAGTTATATTCAGCTCCAACCATCTCAGTCCCCAAGTAGCATTCTCCATCAACCTATTTATTAAAACATCTATTGAGGTATAAGCTACACTAGCTTAGTGAGAGTTCCCTTAATTTCATACCATAACAAGCAAGTTATAATTCATCCATATGCTATGCATGAATAAACACATGAGCAAACAAGCATATGACTTTCTGGTAGCCATATGTGAATGGATTTACGTCCTCCATTCGGGGTTAGGATGATCCATAAGACATGCAACCATAATTCCAATCTTGAGTGGGATGGTCCATAAGTCATGCAACCATAATCTCGATCTCTTTCTCTAGTTATACAACCTTGTTGTTTTATTGTAGTAGTTTTATGTGCCTACCCCACATCCGTTAACTTAAGCGATCTCGCATCCTTAATGTTAACAAGGCCCCCTCGCCTTCCGCTAATATACTTTTGTCTCATCAAAGGAATATTAGCTAATGCAATGTGACTCAGTACGTGATATGCATGTACAATTTATTTATATAGTCGTAGCATGTTAATTATGTAGGTTAAGAGCGATCATAGAGAATTTCAAACAATTCAAGTCTATGCTAACTCATACAATGATTTTACAACAAGTTTCACCTCGATATACTTATTATTCATTCAACCAAGATTATATCACAACTCATTACAATTTTATCTTTTCCTAATTCTAATGCAACTAGCTACAAGCACAATCAAGATAACAAATTAAGAGGAAAACTTACTCGGCCATTGGATCACCGGTCTCTTAATAAAAATAATCCGGTGGTATGGAATCATTGATTTCGGGGTCACCTAAAAACGAAGAAATACCCTAATAAGTATTTCAACTCAAAACTAATCCAAACTATCTCATACAAACTATCAAGTTCATAATTCTCATCCTAAGTGGGAATTCCAACTTAAAACGGTCATAACTTGGTCGTTTTAACTCGGAATTTAGCAAATTATATATCTATTTCTATCTACTTCGAAAGATCTATCTAATTATAATATCATATTTAAGTTTTGAAAACTTTGAATCTTCTAAAAGTTCTGATCAGTAGCAAAATTCGATTCCAAAAGGTAGTTTTGTGAATGTTTGTAATGTTTCTACTATCCAAAGTAAGTATACATGCAATATGAACAAGTTACTACCATAAATGATATGTCATGAGATTATATATATATATATATATACATGTCCTTGATGATATTGAACAAAAGGAATTTTTAGAAAACTTTTTCTTGGTAAGACTTTATGAAAAATTAACTTAGAAAGGCTAGTTTTGTATTCTTGACAATCCCCACTTGTTTTTAGAAAAATTCCTTGATAAAATATATTTATTCTTGTTAAAATTAAGCCTTCAGTATGTATATTCCCTAAGGCCTTTGTTTTTCAATAAAAACTCCCATTTTACACTTTGTAAACATGTTTTTAAAATTGGTTCATCCCAAAATCCGAATTTTTAAAAAATTATTTTTGTGTGATTCCTTTAAGTAAAAATCATTTGATACTTAGAAAATTAAGGCTCAACTATACCTAGCCACTAAGGACTTCATTTATTTAATAAAAATTCTAATTTGAGTTTGAAAAATATGGGTTTTCATACCATTACTCCATTATTACGAATTTCTTAAAATGACAACAACTCAAATTTTCCTATTTTATTTCTACTCCTTGTTCTACATGTTTTTTTAGCAAATCTCATCTTAATTTATAAAAATCATTACTTGATGACATCTATGACCTAAACTCTTCATTTTTCATATAAAACACAAGTTTTGGAGTTGATAAATGGGTTTTTAAGGCATGGTTTTGAAACCATCCGAATTTACAAAATTTGGATAAAACTCAAATTTCATATTTTGTAATCTCTTCCTATTTTTAAGTGTTTCTACTAGTAGATCTACCATTTACTTATAAAAAACATCTCCTATTGATACCTATTCCATAAGCCTTCCATTTCTTGAATAAAAACTTCATTTTTGAGTTGTAAAACATGTTTTTAAACCATGTCTTGGCCTAAATTCGAAAATATGATTTTTATTTTTGAAAGTAACTTTTGAAAATCACCTTTGATTCATGTAAAAAGAAGTCTTGATGATATACATCCTCTAAACCTTCATTTTCTCAACTAAAACTTCCATTTTGAGACTTGGAAAGTGGTCTTTTAAATATAGGTTTTACCAAGATACGAATTTTACTATTTTTATTTAAGTTCAAAACCAAGATCTATACATAATATGAACATGAATATAAAAGAAATGCATGGTAGTAAACTATAAACTCATAGATCTAAACTTTACTCCTCAAAATCATTCATTTATGATATCTATTCCTTAAGCCCTTCATTTTAAATGAAAAATACACATTTTGAAGTTGAAAAATAGCTTTTCTAAATATGGTTTCCTTTTTATCCGAATTTTCAAAAATGATTTTTGTAGAAACTAAAATAGATCTTGAGCTTTCTAAAATTTTTCTACTATCATCAAGCTATTACAAGTTATTTAAGAAAATAAATCAAAAGTATAATGTATTTATGAACCTAAAACAACTAGATCTAGTTTACTATACTATTTATAAATGCATGAACACTAAGATAGATATGTGAATGGTGAATATATGCATAAGTCATTAGCAATAACAAAATAATAACTCATATGACAAGATCTAAAACATAAACAAAATCAAAGCTACAAAAAAAGTTAGATCTACAAAATATAACTACTTTGAGCAAGAAATAATAATGATACAAGAAAATAATCATGGATAAGAAGAGTGTTTCATTTTGGCAGCATCATCCTTAGCTTTGAAGCTCATGGAAGGTCATTTGATGCATGAAACGCTCACTATACTTTACCTATCATCTATGGAAGCTCAAGAAGAAGGTTTACTCTAAGGATCTTCAAGAATGAAGTGTGAAAGCATGATTTAGAGATGGGGGCAGCTTGTATTCCTTGCAAAAACAAGGCTAAAAAGGGTTTAAAGAGAGAAAAACAGAGAGTAAATGGTGTAGGGTTTTAAAGGAGAAAAGGGTGTAAATGAGAGGCATTAAATGGAGAGAGAGGAGTGTATTAATTGAAAGAAAAAAAAAACAATGGCAACAAATTTGGGTTGGGGGGGTGGGTTACGCTTGCATGTGAAATATAAGAAAGAGAGAGGGGGTTGAGTTAGTTTGTAACTTTAATTTTGAAAGTGTAACTTGTTTTACTTAATTTGCTAACTAAATGAGACTTTAAGTCATTAAATAAATCATTAAAATAAAGAAAAGAGGCTATTATTAGGGGTGTGGTTAACTGCCATTTGTGGGGAAATGGAGTGTAGAATGAGTGAAAGAAAACTTGATTAATGAGTAGAAGTAACAATTGAAGTGTATTTGAAGTATGGGTTGAAAAAGTACTCTTTATTAAGAAAATATATAAAATAAAATTAAGAAAAATATATTTAAATGAGTGGTATAATTTTCATAAATAAAACTAAATAATTATTTGAATTATTTTAGTATTTCAACAAATATGTTATCGATATAATCAAAATATGCGAATATGAGCTATAAATGATATTTTTATAACTCAAAAAATTCTAAAAAATTATTTTATGAAAATAAAAATATTTTTAAAATTTTTTCCAATTATTAAATTAGTTTAATTTATTTTTAGTATCAGGTCTTAAACAGAAACTAATCCCATAAAAACCCGAATCTAACTAAATTTTGGAAAAACAGAATTTTTTATAATATATAAAATATTTATCTAAAAATATAAGGGTTTACAAGAATAATAAAATTATGTAATGAATAGTGGTGAATAGTGCTAAAAGACTAGTTAATTACCGGTAGTAATAAAATACGAAGGAAATTGGAAAATCAGATATTTCTAGTTATCGAAAAATTATAAAACTGATATTTTAGAAATCCTTATGAAAATACAAGTCTAACGGTACTAATGGTATATTTTTTATATCTCGAGCCTAGGACATGCTTTTCGAAGTTTGTATTCGAACGGATTCGAAATAGGTAAAAAATTTACCAATCTGATATTTTTAAGTGACCTTATATTACTACGAGCTATTCTATACACTTAAATTACACCTCGGCCTCTAGGGTTAAGAGCGCGAGATTACCGGACTTAAACTACCGTATTCCACTTAGGGTTCCCGGGTGATTTTTTAGTTTAGATATTTGCTAATTTAGAAACTGATATTTTATGTTTATACAACATATTTAATTTGAGAAATTTATTTTAAATTTTATTTTTGTAAGTATTTAATATCTCTCAACATTTTCAGAATTCTTAAATTGAGTTTTATTTCTGAAGGTTAATCGTTATTTACTTTTTAATAATTTGTTTTTGGGTTCTATACTACTCGATTTTATAAGTCTGAGTTAAATATAGAATTTGTCATACGTAGTGGTTTTGGATTTGAAGTATGTTGAGTTCGTACTTTATTTTTTGGGATTCTTATTTTTCTCAAGATTAAGTAATTTCTGGATTCGTTCGTGATTTAGACTAGTCGAAGTTCGGTTTTAATTTGGAGTCATTTTTAGGGTTTATTTTTAAAGTTCATTTTGGAATTATTTATTGAAATTTTCCGGGGCTTACAAAAACCCTACTTCTAGATCTAGGAGCAAAAAGGAATAGGAATTATGCCTTGTCACGCCCCAGCGGGTACCCTAAAAGTGACAGCCCCCGTACATAATATTAAAACTTAAGAATGACTATCTCAGTCACTCGAAAGCTTCCATATCGGTACAAGGCATACATTCACAACAAAGGGAGACCGGTGGAGTGATGCATTTCAAGACATTGGCAGCGGAACATGCAAAACAACACTTAATATATTTTATTGAAATAAAAGTCTTACAGCTTCTAAGGGGCATTCCCCCGATAATTCTTAATAACATGGTTCTAAATATAACATAACTAAAGCTAGAAGATTTTAGAAGAAATCTACTCTATAACTTCAAATAGATTGCCTCCAAAAGCTTCTCCAAAAATAAGGATTCTACCCAGGAAATCAAGGTGGTCCTCGGGTGCAAAAGATAATCCTGCAATATCAAAAGTCTATAGGAGTATAAGCATAACTAGCTTAGTGAGATATTCCTTACGCAATAGTACTCATAACAACAATCAAACCAATTTATTAATCAAGCATATGAATGCAACAACCATATGATCAAACATTACATACGACTATCCGGTTTCGTATGTTTGATGGATTTACCCCTCCATCGGTGGTTAGGGAATGCTTTGAACTGGGTCCCGAACAACCTCCTCAAGTTTGCGCGCGTCTTGGGTTCCAAAGAACCGTACTACTAGTCCCCGGCCTTCCATGCCCAAAGCGATCGATCCGGCTCGGCTATATGTAAGCCCCGGAAAATTTCAGTAAATAAATTCAAGATGAACTTCGAAAATAAACCCTAAAAATCACTCCAAATTAAACGAACGTTGAACGAGTCCGAAATATAAATGAAAGTAAGAATTCATTAGTCTTGACAAAATCTAAAATAATATAAGGACTACAAAGTCCTTAGGTCCAAAAACCCTTACGTAAGATAAACTTCTTACCTAATCTAATTCATAAAAATCGGGATAAAAATAAAACACGTGAAAATTTGCTAAAAAGCAAGTTAATCCATAACATGACAATTTAAAGGATCAGGAGATCACCAAAGGCCAATTCCATAACTAGGCTTTGGCACGATTAAGAAAACTTTATCTGCCAATAATAAAATATAGACTTTGGAAATTCCCAAACGACCAGACTAATAATCCTAAGAGACGGAAATCACAATAAAGCCCTAACGATCAAATCAAACTTCCAAGAATCATAGAACAAGTTAGAAATTGAAATCTCGTGATCTTAAGAAGGAAGAATTCAAGAAACAAATAACAAATTAAATAATCCTTAAGTTGACCAATTGTTCATAAAACCTTAAATCGAAGGAAAAAAATAAATACGAAAACAAAACATTACGAAGATCCTTTTTCAAAGCAAATTATAAAAATCAAGATTTCCCCAAAATCATTCCAAAAAAATCGATAATTGATCAACTCAGAAAATCATATCCGGTAACCATTACCGATATTACTCGGATATAATAATTCAATTCAAGATTTCGAAGGCAGTTGAGATATTAAATACTTATAAAAAATAAAATTTAAAATAAATTTCTCAAACTAAATACGTTATATAAACAGAAAATCTCAATTTCCAACTTGGCAATGTCTAAACGGAAAATCATCCCGGAATCCTAAACCGGAATACAATAGTGTAAGTCCGGCAATCTAGCGCCCCTAACTCTAGAGGCCGAAAGATAGTTTAATATGGAGAATTTACGTAGTAGTAAATAAGTTTATTTGAAAATATCAGATTGGTAAATTTTTGACCTATTTTGAACCCGTTCGGATACAGACTTCGAAAGCGTATCCTGGGGCTAGAGATATCAAAAATATACCATTAGTACCGTTAGACTCGTAATTCGCGAGATTTCTAAATATATCAGTTATATAATTTTTCGGGTTATAAAAGTTACAGTTATAACCTTTTTACCGTATTTTCATTTCTACCGGTAATTGACTAGTCTTTTGCACTATTCATTTCATTTCATTACACAATTTTATTATTTTTTTTTTTATACCCTGGATTTCCTAGAATCAAGTAAACTTCGAAAAACAAAAGAAAAAAAACCCTAAAAGTTTAGCTCAAGCTTTGTGAGAAAGACCGAGATACCCTAATTCCGGCTTTTCCTCGGTTTCCAAATAAGAAACTTTTATAAGCAAAACTAATTTTGAATATAGTTCTTGATTATATTTCAAACCAAGAAAAGATCAGATTTTAAGAAAATTTCAATTCCGGGTCATCCCGAGACCCATCATAGAAAAGCGTGCCCCGAACTAGAATTCAAAACTCTCTTTATGAGTACTCATTTGAATCGAAATAAAATAAGGATTTCAAAAATATATTTTTCATAATTTTCCGGCTTACGAAAAATACAGTTATAGCCTTTTTATTCGTATTTCCTTACTACCGGAAATTAAATTGTCTTGTCAACTATTCCCTACTATTCATAAAGTACTACCTAGTCTACCTATTAGCCTACCCTACAAGCCTAACCCTTACCATCACTCAAATCAACTCCTTCTTTCCATAACTTTTGTCCTTAACTTCCCTTACATCTCATAACAATTTCACATCATGTTAAATCAATCAATCAAAGTAAAAGTTTTTCAAACTTCTTCCCTCCTCCATGAATAGTGCCGACGTGAATAGTCCCCCCTCCCATTGTCCATTTTGCAAATTTTTTTTTATTTAATCTAACTCCATTTAACCTAATCCCATTCCAATATATACTACTTTTTCTCTCTCTCTCTTCATTCTTTCATTTCTCAACTTTTGAAAAGTGCAAAGCTCTCAAAACACTCTCTTTTTCTCTCCTCTCCACTCCCTCTTTCCCTCTTGGCCGAAACTTTTTGAAGCCACACACACACACACACAACTTCCATTTCTTCATTCCATCTCCTATTTTTTTACTTCAAGTAAGTAAGCTTTTACCTCCTTCCACCTTTAGATCTTGTTATGGCTAAGTGATTCTTGGATATTTCAACTAAAAGTCCCCATGATCTTTTAGTAGGGACAATGAAATATCAAAACAAGAATACCGAACCATTACAAAATAGATCTAACCTTTAAAGGAGCTTTCATGGCAAAAGCTTTATGTTTATCCATCAAAACGTATTTTGAACTAAAGATCTTTTATAAAAATGTAGTTTTTATGTTTTCAAAACTCATTTGAGCATATGAAATATTAGATCTATCATTTTGCTACTCATGATCATGTAGGCATTTAAGGTTTCATTTCTATTTTGTTTATGTGCATTAATAGTCTTTAATGCTTTTGTCTTTAGTAAATCACCTTCCTAGTATGTAGATCTATGGTTAGATAAGTTAATAAAGTCAAAAAGGAAAACACTTTTCAAAATATGAACTTGTGTAAATTCGGATCACTTTGGAAACCTAGGTCAAAAACACTTTTATCAACTTCTAAACATAGATTTTATAAGAGAAATGAAGCCTATGGGTAATAGATAATGTATAGTAGTATTTTTCATGAGTCTAAATGAGTTTTTACTAAAGAAAATGTTGGAAACAAGAAATGAAGTCCATAGAAGTTTTGAGCTAAAAGTCATGTAGATAAAATTCGTAATAATGGATGTAGGTTAGAAAACACTATTTTTCCAACTTCAAAAATGATATTTTCTTGAAAATGAAGTCCTTAGGATATAGGTACAATAGATACTTAAAGTTTCAAGTATAAAATATATTTTCCTAAAGGAATCAACTTGAAAATGGACTTTTGTAAATTCGGATTTTTGGAAACCATAGTAAAAGACCCACTTAAAAGTTTACAAATGTGGATTTTATAAAGAAATAAAGGCCTTAGGATATAACTAATATAAGGGTCAAAATTTCTTTAAACAAAGTAGAGTTTTCTAAAGAAAATCCTTGTAATATGTAGTTGTGGTCAAGTGTAGTGAATTCACTTACTAAACATTGGTATAAAATGGTTTCTAAGAAAAGTTTGTTTTAAAATTCTTTAAATTTAAAAAGTTATAAGAACATAGACTCATTAAAGTTCACATCATGACATTCATGATAGGGAAAATCATTACCATTGCATTTAGTATCATTTCATACTTAGGAATCTCAAATGCATTCATGAAAACCGCATTTTTGGAATTGATAAACCCGCTGTACAGATCTGATCCCTCAATTCCGAGGCTTAGATATTTTCAAAACTTGATTTAAGCTTCGTATTTAGAAAGCTCTTCCGAAGTAGATAGAAATCGATATAAAATTTGCGAGATTCCGAGTTAAAATGACCAAGTTATGGCCGTTTTAAGTTGGAATTCCCGCTTAGGACGCGAATTACGAATTTGATAAATTCGTATGAAGTCGTTGGATTAGTTTGAGTTGAAATACTGATTAGAGTATTTCTTCCTTTTTAGGTTATCCCGAGTTCGACGATTCCCTACCACCGGATTATTATTACTAGAAGACCGGTGATCCAATGGTCGAGTGAGTTTTTCTTCCCAATTCATTTATTGTATGTGCTTGTAAAGTAGTGCACTAGAATGTAGGTCAATTGAATGGAATATGAATAATGGGGATTATTGGGAAATTATATGATTGTTGATGATATGAGAAACAAATTAAGAATATCGAAACCGGGTGATAAACTTTGATTGTATAGTTAGCTATGATGGATTGTCTGATAAATTGATTGATCGCCTAAGTAAATTGGCTTAATCAACTACTTGAGTAAATGATAAATTGACATGTGCATATCACAAGGGGATGGAGCATGAGCATTTGTAGGTTAGTCGTGAACCATAAACGACATCGAATAATCGTAGGTTAGTCGTGAACCATAAACGACATCGAATAATCGTAGGTTAGTCGTGAACCATAAACGACATCGAATAATCGTAGGTTAGCCGTGAGCCATAAACGGGATATTGTCGTACCGCAGGATTCGTTAATCTGCTAACCCGGGATGGAGGGCGCAATTCCATCCACATATGATTTCCGGATGGTCATATGTATGTTGAACTCATGTGTTTGATGCATACACTTGCTTGATTAATAACTTGGTTGAATTGTTGTGACATAAATGTTTTTGTGGGAGATTACACTCACTAAGCTAGTGTAGCTTATACCCCAATAGTTGTTTAAATGAGCAGGTTATACCAAGAAATGCTAAGTGGGGACCGAGATGGTTGAAGTCGAGAATGACTTCGGGATTCCGGCAAGATATAAGAATGCTTGAAGTTTTTGGCTAAGCTTTACGATTGCCTTGTAATAGTTTTATGTAGTGAAGTCTTGGGATAAATGTAATTGAAGTTTGATGAATTGTATTTTGAAGTATAGTGTTTTGTATTTGGAGTATAGTGGATTGTATTTCCTTTACATTGTTACTCAATTGTATCAACTTAAAATGTATCATTCCGATTTGTCTCCTTTATGTGTTAGACGCCTTGTACATAGTATGGAAGCCTTCGCGTGACTGAGGTGGTCATTCTTAGGCTTTAATATTGTGTACGGCGGACTGCCACGTTTAGGGTACCCTTCGGGGCGTGACAAAACTGATATTTTTGGAAAACTTATATTTTTACGAATCTAACAGTGTATTCGGAATATTTTTACTATTCCGGGCTTCCGGACACGTTTTTCTAGAACTTTGTCCGATCGGGTTCGAAGGACACCCAAATTTCGCGAAACTGGAACTTTTATAAAACTTATGGTTATTACGGACTATTTGAGCTAATTATCCCAACTTTGTTTTTCAGGGCCAAAGAAAACGGCAATGCCGGATTTAGATTGATACGGTAAACTAGGGTTTTGTTGACCTTTAGGGTTTCGTTTGACTTCCGGTTAGGGTTTTATGCTGACCCGATTTTGAAAATTTAGGGGTTTACATCTTCCTTCTAAGTTTTCTATACTAATACTATTTTGGAGTTTTTTAAAAAATACACTATTCTTCCATTTATTTTTCTTGTACAAATTCCTTGTCTATTTGTTTGCAAAACTCTTTATTTGAAAAATTCTCATCCTTTCCTTATGTTTTATGTTTTCATAGAAATCTTCCATGCATAAAAATTTATTTTCTTTATAAAAACAAAGTGGAACAATGTGAAACTTTTTATAGTAAAAGTAGTTTCTAAATCTTAGTGATTTCTTCTTGTAACTTGAAAAGAGATAACTTTATTTTTGTTTCAAACCATAGATTTTCTACTTTACATAAAACTTATTTTTAAGTGTCAAAATCTCCTTTTTGTCAATTATTTTTAGAACTTGAAACTTTGAACAACAACTTAAATGAACATAAATCATGAGAAAATAATAGCAAGGAAATAACATAAGTAATAAAGTCAAGTATTGGAGTCTTAGCTTTTTCAAGGCTTCCGGGACTAAGAAGTAGACTAGTCTCAAATAAAAATAAAAAATATGAAAGAAAGAAAAAAAATTGTTTTGACTTGATAAGGACAAGTCTAAGACTAGAGACTAGTCTTAATTTAACAAGGAAAATTACGACGGAATAAATAAATTGCAATGGAATAATAAATAAATTGCATTTGCATAAAAATAAATAAATTGCAAGTGAGCTTATATGCTCTTAAAGAATATGTATATATATACTTAGATATAGTAACAATAATGGGAACAAAATAATAACATAAACACAATAGATTTTCATGAACAAGAACAACACATGAACATAATGTAGCTTCCATAACATTTAGTTTTTGGAAACTCACACTATGGTCATGTAAAGTTACATGACATAAGAAGAAAGAAAATAATAGAAGATGGTTACCTAATGAAGATTTTGGTAGTAGTATGTGGTTATGGGTTTTTGTTTTAGGTAGAAGTTGTTTTGGAATTATTTGAGAGAGTTTTGGGATGGTAGTTGGAGAGAGTTTTGAGAGGAGAATTTGAGAGAGTTTTAGTATAGAATTTGTGGGTAGTGAATGTATGAAAGAAGTAAAAGAGGAGGGGGGCATTTATAGGAAAATATGGAGTGATTTTTGTGTGATTAAAATAAATAAAAATAGAAACAAAATTGAGAAGACAGAGAGAGCGGGGGCGCCGACCACTTTGATGGAGAGGGGGGAGTGATTTTATTTTTTTGACTTTTTGTTAAATAAAAGATGTAATATGTAAGGTAGATGTGAAATAAAGTTATGGGAAAGGTAAAAAGTAAAGGTTATAGGTTATGGAGTGTGTAAGAGTAGGTGTAAGAAAAATTAGAGATAAAGGAATAATGTAGAATAGTAATAAATAGTGTAATGTAAAGCAGATATGACTAATAAAGTACCGGTAGTAGAAAATACGCGTAATAATGCGATATCTGTTAATTTCACTTACCGAAAAATTACGAAATTAATATTTTTGAAAACATTGTATTTTTACGAGTCTAACGGTGTATTCGGAATATTTTTACTATTCCAAGATTCCGGACACGTTTTTCAAGAATCATGTCCGATCGGGTTTGAAAAGAATTGCGGTTTCACTAATCTGATCTTTTTATGTTGCTTTAGATAATTCCGCACTATTCTATATTCTAAACTTCTACTTATTTTCACCGAGTTTCTTATTCGGGAGTGCCGGACTTTGAGCTATTACTTCTAACTAGGGTTTTGTTGATTTTTAGAACTCCGGTTGACTTCAGGTTAGGGTTTTAGGCTTAAACTGATTCCAAAAATTTGGGGGTTTACAATATGCATGCGGGTAATTATGAGTACTATGTATGTGATTCGTTATATGTGATCAATACATGATTAGCATATCGGAGCTTGAGTAGTTGATTAATATAAATTACCCTATGTATATTGTTGTGTGTGCTAATATTGATTGATCGCCTTAAATGGATTAAAGTCGAATTGGAAATTTCTTGTAACAAAATTGCTTATGAATATTACTTAGAATATCATCTTTGTATTTTAATACTACTCCTCAACATGGGACCAGAAAGGCAAACTACCTAGCTACATCTTGAGAAATTAGGACGTTCACGGAATACGACCTCATAGTGTAGCCGAGCTGGATCAATTCGCTTTGGTAAGGAAAGCCCAGAGACTAGTAGTACACTTATTGGAACTCCAAGATGTGCGCAAATTTCAAGAAGGTTGATAGTGACCCATTTAAAGCATTCCCTAACCCTCAATGGAGGGGTAAATTCATTCTACATACGAAATTGGATAATCATATGTATTGTTTGATCATATGGTTGTTGCTTTCATATGCTTGCTTAATGAACTTGTTTAATTGCTTTGTTATGAGTACTTTTGCGTAGGAATATCTCACTAGGCTAGTTATGCTTATCCCCCAATAGATTTCTAATGTTGCAGGATTAGCATTTTTGCACTCGAGATCACCCTGATCATTCAGGTAGAACCTACATTTTTGGGAAGCTTTTGAAGGAATTCTATTTTGAAGACTTTAGATTAGATTTCCTTCAAAATCTTTCAATTTTAGTTGCTTATGTTAGTGAAACTATGTTATTATGGAGATTTATTAGGGGAATGCCCCATAGAAGATGTAAGACCTTTTATTTTGATGAATCATAATAGCATTGCCTTGAATGTTCTGCTGCCACTATTCTAAAATGCATAACTCCATCGGTCCATTGTTGTGAACATACGCCTTGTACCAATAAGAAAGCTTTTGAGTGACTAAGGTAGTCATTCTCAAGTTTTAATATTGTATATGGCAGATTGTCACGTTTAGGATACCCATTGGAGTGTGATAGTTTAAGTTGGTATAAAGCAACAAGGTTTTGAGAATTAGGTAAAAGGATACTAGGTGGTTAGAATGATAGTATTTGCCTTCAAAATAAAGAGGAGGATATTGGATGACTCTTAAGTAATTAAGAGTGCTAGACTTAACTCTTATGACTTGTAAGATTCAATTTTTGATGTCTAAAGAATAGAACTCTACCTTGGAGATTATTAGAGGTGGAAAATACTTATACAAGAATTATAGGATATTTAGGAAGATACGAACAATGAATGAAAATATTACATAAAAAGATTTACCTTAGAATGTTGATCCTAAAATTAAGGAAAGTAGTAATGATTTGAAGAAAGATCATAGCAAGACAATGTGGGAAAAACATGAAGCAGACAAAGATTTGAGATATAGGATGGATAAAGTAAGTCTACCCTAGTGATTTCAAAAGACTCGATGCATAAGTAATCCTACTTGACTCCTAGCTGAGATCAAATAGAAATAAGATAGTATATTATCCCTTTTATTGATAAAACCCCTAGGTGAATAATATTAAGTGTTCACGCTAACCCTTTAGTCAAACGAATATAAGCTTGTAATAAAGTGTTCTACTACGCTTCTTCTTCTCTAAAAATAGATAACATGTGCGTAAAACTTGAATTAGACAAAAGGATACCTAATGTGACCATTTCGCTTGCTCTAGGAAACTACCCGAGGAGAATATGCTGCGATCCAACATCCCTCTTGAAGAGCAACAAGAACAAGAATCACCCCCACCATAAGACCTAACTTAAGAAATTCTAACCGCTCTAAGATATTTGATAGATACGTTAGAAGAGATCCTAAGATAAGCACCTACAATTTTTGCGCCCGCTCCAGTTATAAGAATTCAACTCGGAACTACACCAATAACCCGAGCACCTTTTTCCACAACTAATCTGGAACCTAAAGCTAAGAGGCGTAAGATACCCGGACCTTCTAAGAAGGAAAATTCCATAACTCATAAAGTCAAATGCTGAAAGTGTAAAGGAAGGCATTTTCCCAAAATTTGCCTCTAATTTCAATGTAGATGTTACTTTTGTGGATACCCAGATCACTAAATTCGTGACTGTCCTAAAAAGGCTAGTACTATTTGCTTTGTCCACACTAAGGAAGGAAACCATGCAAATAACTGCCTAGAGACACTGAGGAGTGTTATGTATGTAGATACCCCATCCGTTAAATCGAAAATTGCCATAGAAATGCCATAGTAACTTGTTGTCCATGCAAGGAAAAGGATCTCTATATACATGAGTGCATGAAGTCCCAAGGTCTGTAGGTCGACCCAATCTCATCCCCAAAGAGAGATGAATCATTCAAAAGAGAATTTGGAATTCAGTCTAAAGATCTTACAGTAGTACCTCATAACATGGGAAAGGAAGAATATCTTAATGAAGGAGACAAGGAATCAATAGGATCAACATGTCAAGAAGATGTCCCTACCCTGTGAAGATCAACCCAAAACAAAAATGGAAGTTAGATCTTTTGTAAAGCCTCTAGAAGTATTGTTAGGAGTAATGCTTTTGTTAAGAAATCAATGGTGCTGTAAACATTATCTAAGTAATGCTTTGTAAATAAGATGAAATTATTATCATGTTTTGCATCCTTTCTTTGAACTCTTGTAAATGGAAGATTTAAGCCTTCCTCTTGTTTCATGTATTTTTCTTTAATGATGTGAATTTCCTTTTTATTACTTTGATTTTTGCAAGTTTTCAATATTTCTTTTATATATTTACGTATTTTCGTACTCGAATGCTTTGAGGCATCTTTCCATAAGTCTTTTTGAACATCTAAAATATAATAAAAACTCAAAAGCCTCATATGGGACTAAATAAAACTGTAGATCGCATAGGAGATGCACCCGTAACCAACACGAAGCGAAAATAACCCCTATAGAACCTTAGAACTAAGGAGGTCATAGCTTTTAGCAATATGAAGTAGAGTTTATAGATTACTTGTTGGGAATTTAGGGGTCGAGTCATGGATTGTGCAGCGGAATTATATATATATATTTAAAACCTTAAATTCCCAAAAACGGATCCATGCATTTCAATTAAATTGAAATCAAAAGGTGATTAGAAATTTACCTTGCCTATATGAGCTCCGAATTATCCTTTGATGCGAATCTATAGACACTGCAATGTCGCGAACGTCCTTTACGGTATCCACACACGAATGAATATGATTCGGATCTTCCTTTTCGTGCTAGCACAATCTAGAACTTTTCTAGACCATATTGGAAATAAGTTTCTCAAGAGTCACGATTTTCTCTCTCTCTCTAGGGTTTTAGACGTTGACAACACATGTCATACATCCTTATGAGGATCCATCATGTTCTATTTGTAGGGTATCATCCTTTGTCCTAATCTTATTAGGGTTTAATTAATTTATATTATTCAACGAGGACATACACCTTATAAAATATGATTTTATTTTAAATGTTACTTATTAATCTTAATCTAATTTAGATTAATAAATAATTAAATGATTCCCAATATGGTTATTTGAAATAACCCATGATCCGATTTATTCATTCTTTGTGTGTGACCCTATAGGTTCACGTAATATTGGCAACAGCCCTCAAACACATTTTAAGGCCTACAAGACATAATGGGTCTCTAGAAAGACATTATGCTTACCCAAATCAAGTGAAGGTCGATGATTCGACTCTACTTATTAACAGTCAATTATTCAGTCCCTTTGTCACGTGATATCTTATGATCAAACATAATGTGTGGATCAATACACACTTATATTGTTTAATCATCTATTTCTTGAATCCAGAGTTTGACTGACCTAAACGAATGACACTGATAACTCTTTATCAATTCATTTGAGCACGGCTATGCATTTCTTAGTCTTACTCAACAAGGGCCCCAAAATATATCTCTCTCAATTTAATGAGAGGGACAAATTCCTTCAAGAACACTCACATTCCTCCGCATAACTTATTCCATATCCAAGAACAGTCTTATAATCACCCGATTAAAGATGATAAAGTACTGAATTAAAACATGGACTTGCTATGTAGGAATCCATGGTGTCATCAGGTTAAAGGACTAAAATAATCACTGTAGTAAGAAACACTTATCATATTGATCCATATAGTATTCTCATAATTTGTCATTCCAATACAATGTACTCTTACATGTATCTATGTGCTGGAACGATATCTTATATCCATAATCACTAAAACATGACCATCATCCAGCATACATGCTAATCTTAATTCATTATTGTTCCATATAATAACGATTAGGGATAATTTAGAATAAAGTTATTTTTTTATTTTATGGTTTTACTATTAAAGTCACATACTTCAATGACATAAGGAATAACAAATTTACCCATGGAATTATTTTATCAAGGTAAAAAGGCTAATAATAAACCTTGATGAAAGGAATGGCTTATAATATAAAGATAATAAATATCCAAATGACATAAAATCCATATGGCTTACGGCACATCACTAGCATTATTACAATATGCCTCGCGTCATATAAGCATAGCAAGGAACTCAAAAGAAAAGTGTTTTTGAATGGATTGGAGGAAGATCTTCAAGTCATATTAGAGGAATTAGATATAAGGAGCTTTAAGGAACTTGTGGAAAGAGCCAGAATTGTGAAAAATGCTAGAAAGAGAGGGTTAGAAAGAAATATCATAGAATTTAAGAAAAAGCCTTGTTATGAAACAAGTTCAAGTGCTATATTTGGGATACTCTAACCCATTAGTGGCTTGAATAAGGAAGGGAACCCAACAACGGAAGAGATACAATGTTAGAAGTGTAAAAAGAAGCAGTACTCCAAACAATGCCCACATGTACAGTCTAAGTGTTGCCTCTGCGGAGCCTCAATCACAAAATAAAGGACTATCCTAAGAAGACTACCACCACGTGCCTCATCTGCACAAAAATAGGACATTTGGCTAAAACATGTCCTAGATAGAACAACTCACAAATCAAGTCATTGCGTCCATCTAGTACCAAAAGAATGGAAGCCATAAGAGAAATAGGAATAAATTCAATCGGGAACACATTCACTTGGAATATATGTTCACAACCTATAACGACAGTGGGTGTGCAAAGAAGCTAGTAACGAGGAAATAGAACTTGTGCCATAGAAGGGGATGATAATCGTGGATACATTTTAGTGTCAGGTTAGCTTTGTACCCTTAGATGTTCGAATATCCTTGTACACCACTAAAACTAAAAGAACGGTTCGTTGATTAGTAACACCAGTAGGGTAAATAATCGACTTAATCTAATATAGAATGGATAGATATGAGATCATAATAAATTTAGTATGTAACAAATATAGAAATCAAATCAAACCTCATTCACCTTGTCGACACTAAAAACACCCAATCAAAGAACATAAATTCATGAACCTAAAAGCTAGAATTGTTAACAACAAAATCTCAACATACAGTTTCCATAATTTTCATAGCCAATAATACAAAAAAAAAAAAAAAAACATCTTGATTCCAAACTTCGTCAAGATGATCATGAAAGTGAAAACTATAAAACACTGATATCTTTAAAAGAATATGAATACAACATATTCTATATGCACAATGTCATATATATATTTATATAAGGATGGAAAAGCGAATCTACAACCTTCTTTTGTCGCGTCAGTATGGTGTCATGTGTCGTCTGAAGTTGAGTCGAGTCATGTATTAGTTGTTGGTCGTCATGGTTTAGTCTGAGCCTTATCTAAAAGTCAAGTAAGTGAAGGTTGGAATCGCTAAACCAAATCTTATTGATTTATATATATATATATATTGTATAATCTTATTAATTTATATATATTGTATTGCATGGAATGTCATATACATAAGAGTTAACGAAATATTAAAAAAAATTCTCAAAATTGTTGAAGTTGAGGAATAAATGCTGAATGATAACCATTAATAAGACCCAATACTTTTTAATGATAATAACAAGAAATATCAAATAAGTGAGGCAAAGAAACAAAACAACGTAATCGTAATACCTGTAAGAGATAAATGTAAGCATTAAACGAATAAAAGCACAATGAATCCCATATGTCGCGAATGCTAATAAAGTATGACACAAGTTTTCCCACCATGTTAAACAAACTACATACGCATAACAAGTTTTGAGGACAAAACTTTCTTTAAGGGAGGGTAGGTTATAAACCCCTGAATTTTTCATAACTCTTAAAAAATAATCCTAGAATTAAAATACCCAATCAAAACTCTAAAAGCTGACCTAAGTTAAAACCAAACCCTAAACAATATTAAATACGAAATTTCATGGACTTAAGAAAAAGAGAATGTTCAAAAACAAAAGAAAATTCAATAATCGTTCGACTCAAAAATCTGAACGTGAGACAATTCATCTATCCGATCCCTAACACATAAATCGAGATGGAATAACCAAATAATATTCAACAACAAAATTATAGAACTTTAAGCCTTTCGATTAATTTTGGAATGAAATATAAATTAATACCGAAAGTCAAATTAAGTCATCACACAACCTTAGACTCGATTAAATAATCCCAGTAACCGAAAAATATTAAATAATTCACAAAAATAAAGTAAAACATAAATTTTGAACAAAAAATATAAATCAATCATAAATCCTAAAAAGTTTATACTCTTACGAATAAATCTTAAAGCCGTAATTAAAACCAAATCCCTAAAAGTCAACTAGGCCAACAACAAGCCCTAGTGAGATTAGATTCAATAATCCCGTGCTCTTAACCCCTAAACAAAAAAGTTGTGATAATTGTGGATTAAAATCCATAATAATATAGGAAAGCTTAAAAATATTAGATTCATCAAAATTTATTCCATTTCAGATCCGAACAGGATCAAATATCGACAATCATGCCCTAATACACCGAACGGTAAAAATATTTCGATAATACCATTAGACTCGTAATAATATAAGGATTCTAAAAATATCAGTTTTAGAATTTTTTGAAATATAAAAATATATGATATAATACACATATTTTTATTGTAAATCCCCGAAATTTTTTTATCCAAATTTAAGACCTAAACCCTAATCGAAAGTCAAACAAAACCCTAGTTTACCATAACCGTTTAACTCCGGCATTGCCGTTTTCTCAAGCCCTAGAAAACGAAGTTGGAAAAATTAGTTGTAATAGTTCGTAATAGCTATAGGTTTTATAAAAATATCAGATTGAAGAATTTCGAGTGTCCTTTGAACCCGATCGGACATGATTCTTGAAAGACGTGTCCGGAAGCCCGGAATAGGAAAATATTCCGGATATACCGTTAGACACGTAAAAATATAAGATTTCCAAAAATATCAATTTCGTAATTTTTCGGTAGCTAAAAATATCAGATATCGCTTTTATACGCGTATTTTCTTACTATCGGTATTTAATTGTCATGTCTACTTTTACATTACACTATTTTCTACTATTCTACACTATTCATCTATCTCTACTTTTTCTTACAACCTATTCTTACAACCATACACCTATTTCTTACACATTTTCATTTCCAATACAATTTCACATCTTTCATTTCTTACTTTTAATTAACAAAATAACAAAAAAATAATTTTTCCCCTCTCCATCCAAATAGCGCCGGCCCCCCCTCATCATCCTCTATTTTGTTTTCATTATTTAATTAACACAAATTATCTCCCACATTTTCCTATAAATACCCCTCATACCTTCACTTCTTTCACACTCTTCTTCTCTAAAGTTACTCTACAAAAATTTCTCTCCAATTCTCTCAAGAGTTCTTTCAAGAAGTCTCTTAGTTTAGCTTCCTTTAGGTAAGAAATTTCTCAAGAATTCTTCATGTTCATTACTTAGTATGAGCTTAGTGTGTTTTCTAAAACCATGAAGGTTAAGAAAGCAACATTAGGTTCATGCTTTGTTTTTGTTCATAACAAATTCCTCTATGTTCATTTATGTTTCTTTATGTTCTTTACTATCTAATATATCTATATCTATATATTATTTAGAGCATATAAGCTCATTGTCTTACAATTTATTTATCTTTCATGCAATTTTTTACTTATTTCAAGTTATTTAATTCAAGTTGATTTTAAGACTAGTCATTCTAGTCTTAGACTTGTCCTCATCAAGTCAAAACAATTCTTTTCTTTTTCGGGACTAGTCTTTTCTTAGTTCCGGGGTACCTTGATGAAGCTAAGGTCCCAATACTTGATTTGCTTTATTGGTTACTTAAGCTTTCAAGTTATTATGTTCCTTTATATTTTTTCATATTCATGCATGAACATAATGTTTTTGTCTCAACAAAAATAGATGAGGAAGTGTCTTTCTAAAACTAAAGGTTCTTGTTAAAAATAGGAAATAGATTTCCTAAAAACTCATGAACATGCTTGGAAAATGATTTTCTTACATAAACAAAAGATTTTATGAAAACTTATCTTTCATCAAGAAATATTCATTTGAAATCATTACAAGAAACAAAAATTGTCATTTTATTACTTTTTGAATCCAAGTTTTGAAAATAAAATCACGCTTTAAATTAAAGTGATTACAAGTGGTTAAATTTAGAAAAAAGAATATTCATCTCAATAAACTCGAGATCTTTCGAAAGTAAAATAAATATTCAAAAGAATCTCAAGTTCAAAGTCTTTTAAAACCTTAATTTTATAAGTTGAGACAACTCCATTTACTTCATACATTTGTTGTGAGTCATTACATATAAATATATACCTTTCAAAAGTTTACAAAATAATTGAAATATTTATCTTTTCAAAAGAGCTTTGTTTACAAGAAGGAAAACAAGTTTTTGCAAATTCGTGGCAAATCTAGTCTGCCTTTTCGGACCCAAACGACTTAGTTTTATGAAAATAAGCTTAGAAATGCGTAGATCTTTTCGAGTAGGTAGAAAACGATATATTATACGCGAAATTCCGAGTTAAAATGAGCAAGTTATGGCCATTTTAAGTTGGAATTTCCCCTTATACGATTTTACCACGATTTTAAGAAAAGATTAGAATCTTCAAGGATAGAATTTCATGAAATACTCATTTTGGGTATTCTTCTTGATTAGATAATCACGAGGAGGATTGTTCGTATCCCGAGGATTACTACGATTAAGTGGAATTTCCGAACGACCCATCCAATTCAAGAAAGGTGTCATCATGGCCGAGTGAGTTACTTCCCGTTAATTTTCTCATACTCTTGATTGTGCTTGTAAAATTAGTTGCACTAGAATTTAAGAAAAATCAAAAGGAAGTGTATGATAATATGTTGAAAGAATACTAAGTATATCGAAACTCGATTTGTTTGTAATAAAGTTGTATGTAATTAATATCTTGAATGTTTGAAATTGTTGATCACTTGAAAGAAGTTAAATGTAACTACTAGACTTTAATTAAAGAAATTATTCATGCACTTCATATGTTGAGTCACATTGCATTCACTACTATACAATTGGTGGGACAAGTGTATAATAGTGGTGGTAGACATAACCGGTATATCATGTAAGTGGCGAGTAAGCCGGTAAAAACTACAAAAAATTGTGGCTAGTAGGAGCCTGTAATAACTACATGTTTTTTATGGCGTATAGGAGTCGGTAAGATCATAAAAGTGTTTTTTTTTTTTTAAGTTGTGGCTGTAATTGGCCTAAATACCCAACCCCGAATGAAGGGTGTAAATTCATTCAACATATGATTCCTGGAAAGTCATATGTCTTGTATGCTCACGTGGTTATTGCATTTCATATGTTGAATAATAACTTGATTGATAATTTTCTTCGAGTATAAATTTTGGGATTTACTCACTAAGCCCATAAGCTTACAACCCCTATAGGTATTTGTATTCTCAGAACACCTATTTTTGAGCCCGAGGTCTTCCCCGTATCCGTGTATGTTTTATATTGAAGCTTTTGAGGAAATCTACTCGAAGACTTAGATTAGAATTCCTTTGAAATCTTTAATTTGGATGTTATGAAGTTTATCTCAATCCTTGGAATTAGCGGGGTATGCCCCTAAGAAATTATGTAACAGACCTTTTGGTTATTTATGATATGATATACTTTATTTCTGGATTCTTGTATGTTTATCATTACTTGCTTAAACAATGCTTCCCAAAAGCGTCTTCTATTACCGTGTTAGATGCCTTACATATAATACTAAGGCTTTCGCATGGACTAAGGCAGCCATTCTTAAGCCTTGATATTATATGTGGCGGACTGCCACGTTTAGGGTACCCTTCGGGGCGTGACATTTATTACTACTGGTATTTTATTTGTCTAATCTACTATTCATTATACTATTTCTACTATTTATCTATTTCTACTTTTCCTTACAACCTATTTTTACAACTTATAAACCTATTTCCTATAATTTTCTTTTCCAATAAAATTCTACACCACATATTATTAAACTTTTCTTCTAAAATTATTTTTTAATTACTCCTTTTCTTCATGCCATCAATTTTCTATTATTTTTTATTTATTTAATTAACTACAATTTCCCTCTAACTTTTTCTATAAATACCCCTCTCCCTCCTTAATTCGTTATACACATCTCATACACATAACAAAACTCTACCAAAATCATTTCTCAACTTCTCTCTCTAATTTTCCTCTCCAAAACTCTCTTCCCAACTCTCTTATCTTTCTATATTCCTACTATCTTCATACAACATCAACCCCTCTTTCTTCCACCACCAACTTCTCTACATTAGGTAAAAATTCCTACAAATGTTCTTTATGTTTATGTAACTTTACATGGCCATAGTGTATGTTTTCTAAACCATGGAAGTTAAGAAAGTAACAACATGTTCATACTTTGTTCTTGTTCATGCAAAATTTTATTATTATATTATTATAATATTATGCTCATTTTTTCAATCTCACTCTTATATGTTATTAAATATAGTTATGTATATACAAATTTTTAGACCCTATAACACTAACATAACTTTTATTTATTCATGCTTTGCAATTTATTTATTTATTTCATGCTATTATATTAAGATTAGTTTTCTAGTCTTAGATTTGTCCTCATCAAGTCAAAATAATTTTTCTTCCTTCTTTTGGACTTGTCCATAATCTAAGTCCAAGGAGCCTTGAAACAAATCTATGACTCCCATGATTTTCTTATTTGATTTCTTATTTTCCTAAAGGACTTGCCTATGTCTGTAAACCTCTGAAATTTTCATAATTCTTAGAAAATAATCCTAAAAGTCTAGATACCAAAATCGAAACCCCAAAAATCGACCCAAATTAAAACTAAATCCTAAATAAGGTCAAACACGAGAATTCTCAATCTTGAGAAAAAGAGAACCCTCAAAACGAAATATAAAATTCAACTATCAATTGATTCAATATCGGTACATCAATCAAATCATCTATTCGATTCCTAATACGTAAATCAAGATGATATATCCAAATAATGCTTGATAACAAAATACTAAGATCTTAAATCCTTCAGTGAATTTTAGAATCAAAAGTTTCAATTTTTACCAAAAGTCAAACTGAGTCAATACATAATCCTAGACTCGGTTAAACGATCCCGAGAACTGAAAAATATTAAATAATCACAAATAAAATAAGATAAACCATAGATATCAAACTAAAAATATAATACGGGCAAAACTCCAAAATTTTAAAAACTTAAAAATACCTCAACATAACCGGAAGTCAAATCAGAACTTTAAAAGTCAACAAAGCTTACAACAAATCCTAATGTTTAAGATCCGACAATCCCGCGCTCTTAAACCCTAAACAACGAAATGAAAATAATTATTGATAATAGTTTGTAATAATATAGGGAAGCTTAAAAATATCATATTCGCAAATTTTCAATGTCCTTTGAATCCGAACAAGATCGATTTTCAAAAACCATGCCCCGGTACACCGGATGGCAAAAATATTCTGTTAATACTAATAGACTTATAAAAATATAAGGTTTTCAAAAATATCAATTTTACAATTTTTCGGTAGTTAAAAATTACAGATATCGCATTTATACGGGTATTTTTATTACTATCGGTATTTTAATTGTCCCGTTTACTATTCATAGTACTTTTCTACTATTCATTATTATTCCTTTACTATTCATAGTACTTTTCTACTATTCATCATTATTCCTCTATCTCTACTTTTTCTGCTACCTATTCTTACACCTACATACCTACTTACAATTTTCTTTTCTCATAAAAATTCTATACCACATATTACTAAACTTCTCTTACACTACTCTTCTAAAATTAATTTTTAATTAAATTTCTCTCTCCTTCCCTACTCTTGCTATCCACTTCTCTCTCTCTTCACCCTACATTTATTTTCTTTTTTCAATTAATTTAATTACATCTAATTTTCACTCCAAAATTCTATAAATACCCCATTCCTCCTTCATTCTATCACACAACTCATTCTATTACCAAATCTCTCTCAAATTCTCTACACAAACACTCTCCACAAATTTTTCCTCTACCAAAACTCTCTTTCACCAAATACTCACAAAATTTCTCTCTATACACAATCCAACTACCATTTCTCAACAACTACATAATCATACATTCACTACCATCTTCATACCACATAAACACTTTAGGTAAAATTTCTTTCAACCATTTAGTTTATCCATGTCATGTAACTTAACATGACTATGTATTGTTTTAAAGCTCACATGAGTAGTAAAAACAACAACATGTTCATGTTTTGTTCTTGCACATGAAAATCCTATTTCATTATCTTGATATTATTTATGTTGTTATTATTTGTTATTATCATTGTTATTATTATGCTAACTTCTTATTCATATCTAACTAAATATGTTTATGTATTTATATATAATATTTAGAGCATATAAGCTCACTTGTTATTTATTTAATTTTATGCCTTGCAATTTATTTATTTCATGTTTTTTTTAAGACTAGTCTTAGACTTGTCCATATCAAATCAAAACAATCTTTTCTTTATTTTCTTTATTCTTTTTTAGACTAGTCTATTCTTAGTCCCGGGATGTCTTGATAAAGCTAAGGCTCCCAATACTTGACCGAAATACCTTGATGAAGCTAAGGTTCCCAATACTTGATATTTTTATTATCTTTCTTCTTATTATTTGTTTCTAGTATTTTCTCATATTCTTATTATTTTACATGCTCATAATACTTGCATCTACATAATGATATTGTCTCAACTAAATTTAAAAGTAGAATTTTACTTTATTAAAGGAACTTAAAACTAAATTTTCTATTAAGTGGCTTGTTATTAAATAATGAAGTTATTATCAACAACATAGAAATAGAGTAATACAAGTTTTCTCAAAGTTTTTTAAAATAACAAAGATAGCTTTACCAAGGAAAAATAAGAAATAAACACTTTCTTTGTACATTATGGTAATGTAAGTTTTAGTAAAATAATTTGTTACTATTCAAAGTTTTCACAAAAAGCTTAAGATTAAACTCTTCTCAACTCCATAACAAAACCAAGAAATAAACTAGTTTTCAAAGTTAAAATAAAATCAACTCATAAAATTATAAACCCACTTAGAAAAATAATGATTTACAAGTTTCTAAAGAAGGAATTTAATTCCAAAGAATACAAGTGTGATAAGATCAAAAACAAAGAATTTTATCAACAAAAGGGATTCTTTTCAAATAAAATTTGTAGATGAAATAAAATACCAAGTTTTAGAAAACAATAACTTATATTTTAAACAAGAAATATAAAAAGAAAAGATTCATTTTTAAAACCATTCTAAATGCAAATTTATAAATAGGTTATTAACAACTTAATAAATTTTTGATAATTTTGATCTTTTATCACTAGAAGTAGAAATTATAAAAGACTAAAGTTAAAGAAAATTTACTAAATTTGGAAAAAGGGAATAACAGAAATAAAATAAAAATGTACTCATTTATGACAACCTAGGAAAATATAAAGTTTCTTCAAAATACTTGAAAATGAAATTTGTCAAGATAAGTTTTAACACTTCAAATTTAAATTTTTTTATGAAATAAATTGTTGAGACACTACCATTAGAATTTTTGCATATAAAATGAGCTTATCTATATACTAAAGGGAATTATCAATCATATGTGTGTGTGTGTGTGTGAGTGTATTTTTTCTCAAAGGATTTTTGAATGAAGTTGAGTTGGAAAATTGTTTCGCAAAATCTAGAAAATTCGTTTTGAATCTGTACCCTATGGTTTTGGAACCCAAATGATGTTATATAACAAATATAACCTTAGAAATTGATAGACTTTGTTGAATAGGTAGAAAACGGTATATTATATGTGAAATTCCAAGTTAAAATAAGCAAGTTATGACCATTTTAAATTGCAAGTTATGATCATTTTAAATTGGAATTTCATTCTATGCGATTTTGACGAACATAGTGAAATAGAATTAGAAAGTTTAAGTAGAATTTCTATGAAATGCTCATCCAAAGTATTTCTTTTGTCTAGGTCACTAAGGATACGAGATTTCCCTTCTTGAGGATTTCTACAACTAAGAATATTACAAAATGGACGAGTGAGTTACTCCTCTTAATTTCGTTATCTTACTTGTGCTTGTAAAGTAGTGGCATTAGTATACTAAAAAAAGATAAAAATGGATATATATGGGGAATCCGGGGATATGTATATATACGTGATTCTATGCTTATATGTGAAATGAGAATTAAGAATATCGTAACTTCAAATTGCCTATTTAAGTGTTTTTTTTTACTTATTTATATGATTACTTATTGCTTGCCAAATTGATTGATCGCCCCTAATAAACCTTACTAAGGTTTGGCTTAAGAAAAATAAAACACTCAAGCATAGCATCCATCGAGTTACATCTCTTTCGGAAGGTTGCTACTCCTACGCGTAGAGTTGGATTGGCTGTTACCGTGGTGGGTCACGGGCCATGTTCCTTCCTAGAGGATCCAAATCGCCCGGAGAATGCGACTTTAGGTTTGGAGCCGAGCCAACCGAACACTTTGGGTGGAAACCTGGGGATTAGCAGTAGAAGGTCGCAGATCTTCAACATCGATTCCCTAACCTTCGATACGAATGGGTAAATCCGTTCTATATATGGTTTCTGGATAACTATATATATTTGTGTAATCAAGTGATTGTTGCATTGTATGCATAGCATATGTGTGAAAATTTAAATGAACTTGTTTGAAAACATGATGCGAATGAAAAGGAATACCTTACTAAGCTAGTTGTAAGCTTATACCCCTATAGATTTGTTGAAACAGGTATACCCGTGGCTTAAATCGAGGATCATGACATTAAGGAAGTTATAGATGAATGTTAAACATTTATGAAGACAATGGGAACATAAGATGAAGTTATTTTTTACGGTTCCTTATATATAATGTATGCTATGTTAGTGTTTTGAAAATTTCTAAGAAGTATATTTATTTTAACTTGAAGACAATAGGGGGTTTTGTCCCTAGGAATTGTAATTTACCATGTGTATGTTTTATGTTAAGTATTCTCCTTGCCTGGTTACTTAATTATTATCAATGTAAATTGAGTTACTCAGATGCGTTCCCTTGGTTGTGATGTACGCCTTGTACATGATATGGAAGCCTTTGCATGACTGAGATAGTCACTCCTAGGCTTTAGTATGGTGTACAGCGGACTGCCATATTTAGGGTACCCCTCGGGGTGTGAAAATGTCTAAGTGCGAGAAGTCTTGATACAAGCTAAGACTTTTATCTTTTATATGAATTATTTTTTTTTCATGGTATTTAACTACAAGTTCATATTCATGCATGATCATCTTGTTATTGTCTTAATAAAATAAAAGGATTCCTTTCTTTAATAAAGAAAATGAGAATTAAATTCTTTATAATAAAAGGATATTTGTTACTTGGGAAAAATTCTCATTAAAACTTAGATCTATATTTTAACGCAATTCTTTTCAAAAGTTTAGACAAGTTCATCATATAATTTAGTGTTGTTATTATGACTTTTTTTTTTCAAAATTTAACTAAAGTAGATCCCTAATCTCTTTTCAAACTACCAAGATAAAATTTTCATCTAAAACTTTAATGTTAATAATTCCTTATTATATAAAATTTTCTTAATAACTTATTTATAAGATTATCACAAATACTTTAACAAACACTTAAAACTAAACAATTTTTCTAAGTTAAGTCTAAAATCAACTCACTAGTTAAAAATCCACTTAGAAATGAATCGGTATACAACTTAAGGAACTAAGTTTTAAGAGGTAAAAATCCATTTTCTTTTATCAAATAAATAGTTATGATAGATAAATACTCACTTGTAATGTAATATACAAATAAATATTTTATATTGAAGGGCAAAGATGTCATTTGATATAAAATAAGAGGGTTTTATGGTCAACCTTAATGTTTAAATTAATTATTTTTTCGGTTATCAGATATATAAACCCCTACAATTTTCGGTTAGCTTTAAGCTTGATCTTAGAATTAAAAAGTCAACCGAAACCCTAAAGGTCAACAAAAAGCTAGTACAAACCCTAGAAATTTAGATCTAGCATTTCCGTTTTCTTCAGCCCTAGAAAACTAAGTTGGGATGATTAGTGATAATAGCTCGTAATAGTGTAAATCCCCGAAATTTTTGGATCCGAATTATAGTTTAAACCCTAATCGGAAGTCAACCGGATTTCCTAGAGTCAACCAAACCCTAGTTTACCGTAACCGCTTAAGTCCGGCATTGCCGTTTTCTCAAGCCCTAGAAAACGAAGTTGGAAAATTAGTTGTAATAGTTCGTAATAGCTATAGGTTTTATAAAAATATCAGTTTTTCAAAATTCGAGTGTCCTTTGAACCCGATCGGACATATTCTTGAAAAACGTGTCCGGAAGCGGAATAGGAAAAATATTCCGAATATACCGTTAGACTCGTAAAAATATGAGATTTCCAAAAATATCAATTTCGTAATTTTTCGGTAGCTAAAATATCAGATATCGCTTTTATACGCGTATTTTCTTACTACCGTATTTAATTGTCATGTCTACTTTTACATTACACTATTTTCTACTATTCTACACTATTCACCTATCTCTACTTTTTCTTACAACCTATTCTTACAACCCATACACCTATTTCTTACACATTTTCATTTCCAATACAACTTCACATCTTTCATTTCTTACTTTTAATTAACAAAATAACAAAAAAATAAATTTTCCCCCTCTTCATGCATGAAGTAGCGCCGGCCCCCCTATGCCTCAAATTGTTTTATTTTTCAATTATTTAATTAACACAATTATCTCCCACATTTTCCTATAAATACCCCCTCATACCTTCACTTCTTTCACACCACTTCTTCTCTAAAGTTACTCTACAAAAATTTCTCTCTCAATTTCTCTCAAGAGTTCTTCTCAAGAAGTCTCTCTTTTCTTCTTTAGGTAAATTTCTCAAGAATTCTTCATGTTCATCTACTTAGTATGACTTATGTGTGTTTTCTAAAACCATAAAGGTTAAGAAAGCAACAATAGTTCATACTTTGTTTTTGTTCATAATATCAATCCTTTATGTTCCTTTATTTCTTTATATTTCCTTTATGTTATTACTATCTAATATATCTATATAGCTATATATACTATTTAGAGCATATAAGCTCATTATCTTGCAATTTATTTATCTTTCATGCAATTTATTTAATTTTCAATTGATTTTTAAGACTAGTCATTCTAGTCTTAGACTTGTCCTCATCAAGTCAAAACAATTTCTTTTCTTTTCTTTTCGGGACTAGTCTTTTCTTAGTCCCGGGGTACCTTGATGAAGCTAAGGTCCCAATACTTGATTTACTTATTATTTACTTAAGCTTTCAAGTTATTATTTCCTTTATATTTCTATAGTTTATGATTCATTCATGCATGAACATAATGTTTTTGTCTCAACAAAAATAATGAGGAAGTGTTTTCTAAAACTAAAGTTCTTTTAAATAAAAATAGGAAATAGATTTCCTAAAAACCATGAACATGCTTGGAAATGATTTTTTCTTACATAAACAAAAGGTTTTATGAAAACTTATCTTTCATCAAGAAATATTCTTTTGGAATCATTACAAGAAAAAAATGTCATTTTATTACTTTTTGAATCCAAGTTTTGAAAATAAAACCACACCTTAGGAATTTAAAGAAATTACGAGAGATTAAATTTAGAAAAAGAATATTCATCTCAATAACTCAAGATCTTTCAAAAGTAAAATAAATATTCAATAGAATCTCAAGTTCAAAGTCTTTTAAAACCTTACTTTTTATAAGTTGAGACAACTTCATTTACTTCATACATTTGTTATGAGTCATTACAAATATATATATACCTTTCAAAAGTTTACAAAATAATTGAAATATTTATCTTTTCAAATGAGCTTTGTTTACAAGAAGGAAAACAAGTGTTTGCAAATTCGTGGCAAATCTGGTCGCTGTCTTTTCGGACCCAAACGACCTAGTTTTATGAAAATAAGTTTAGAAATGCGTAGATCTTTCCGAGTAGGTAGAAAACGGTATATTATACGCAAAATTCCGAGTTAAAATGAGCAAGTTATGGCCATTTTAAGTTGGAATTTCCCCTTATACGATTTTACCGCGATTTTAAGAAAAGATTAGAATCTTCAAGAAAAGAAGTTCATGAAATACTCATCTTAAGTATTTTTCTTTCTTTTAGATAATCTCGAGGAGGATTGTTCATATCCCGAAGATTATTACGATTAGTGGAAATCCCGAACGACTCATCCGTTTCAAGAAAGGTGTCATCATGGCTGAGTGAGTTTATTCCCCGTTATTTTTCATACTCTTGATTGTGCTTGTAAAATTAGTTGCACTAGAATTTAAGAAAAATCAAAAGGAAGTGTATGATAATATGTTGAAAGAATACTAAGTATATCGAAACTCGATTTGTTTGTAATAAAGTTGTATGTGAATTAATATCTTGAAATGTTTGAAATTGATTGATCACTTGAAAGAAGTTAAATGTAACTACTAGACTTTAATTAAAGAAATTATTCATGCACTTCATATGTTGAGTCACATTGCATTCACTACTATACAATTGGTGGGACAAGTGTATAATAGTGGTGGTAGACATAACCGGTATATCATGTCAGTGGCGAGTAGGAGCCAGTAAGAACTACTTAAATTGGTGGCTAGTAGGAGCCTGTAATAACTACAAGTTTTTGATGGCGTATAGGAGCCGGTAAGATCTATAAAAGTGTTTTTAAAAGTTGTGGCTGTAATTGGCCTGAATACCCAACCCCGAATGAAGGGCGTAATTCATTCAACATATGATTCCCGGAAAGTCATATGTCTTGTATGCTCACGTGGTTGTTGCATTTCATATGTTTGAATAATAAACTTGATTGATAATTTTCTTCGAGTATGAATTTTGGGATTTACTCACTAAGCCCATAAGCTTACACCCCTATAGATATTTGTATTCTCAGGAACACCTATTTTTGTGCCCGAGGTCTCCCGTATCCGTGTAAGTTTTATATATTGAAGCTTTTGGAGGAAATCTACTCGAAGACTTATATTAGAATTCCTTTGAAATCTTTAATGTAGTATTTTGGATGTTATAAAGTTTATCACGATCCATGGGATTAGCGGGGGTATGCCCCTAAGAAATTATGTGATAGACCTTTGGTTATTAATGATATGATATACTTTATTTCTGGATTCTTGTATGTTTATCTTTAGTTGCTTAAACTATGCTTCCCAAAAGCATCTCCTATTACCGTGTTAGACGCCTTACATATAATACTAAGGCCTTCGCATGACTAAGGTAGCCATTCTTAAGCCTTGATATTATATGTGGCGGACTGCCACGTTTAGAGTACCCTTCGGGGCGTGACAAATAGCTTTCGATTATATAAAAATATCAGATTTGCGAAATTCAAGTGTCCTTCAAACTTCATCGGGATCAGTTCCTGAAAATCTTGTCCCTGAGCTTGGAATAATAAAAAATATTCCAGTAACATCGATAAAACCGATTTAATATAGGGATTTCAAAAATATCAGTTTCGTAATTTTTCGGTAATTAAAAATATCAGATATCTCAATTATACGCTTATTTTCTTACTATAGGTACTTAAATTGTCATGACTACTTTACATATTATTATTTACTACTATTCTACACTATTCATCTATCTCTACTTTTTCTTACAACCTACTCTTACAAACCATACCTCTATTTCTTACACATTTTCTTTTCCAAAACAACTTCACATCTTTCATATCTTACTTTTAATTAACAAAAGTAAAAAAAAAAAAATTCTCTCCCCCTTTACTCCTTATTAGCGCCGGCCCCTCTCCCTCTTCTCTCCAATTTGTTTCATTTTTATTTATTTAATTAACACAAATTATCTCCCACATTTTCCTATAAATACCCCCTCTTACTTCCACTTCTTTCACACCTTTCCTACACTAAAGTTACTCTCCCAAAATTCTCAAAGAATTCTCTCCTAAAGAATTCTCTCAAGTTTAGTTCTTTTAGGTAATTTTTCTTCAAGTCTTCTTTATGTTCATCTACTTAGTATGAGCTTAGTGTGTGCTTTCTAAACGATGAAGGTTAAAGAAAGCAACAATAGGTTCATACTTTGTTTTTGTTCATCATCTAATTTCTTTATGTTGTTTTTATATCTAATATATCTATATAGCTATATATCTTTTAGAGCATATAAGCTCATTTGTTCGGCAATTTATTTACTTCCTTGTAATTTATTTACTTTCATGTTATTTTTAGAGACTAGTCATTCTAGTCTTAGACTTGTCCTCATCAAGTCAAAGCATTTTCTTTTTAGGGACTAGTCTATTCTTAGTCCCAGGATACTTTAATGAAGCTAAGGTTCCAATACTTGATTTATTTCTTTACTAGCTTGTTTTTTTTAATAATTATGTTTTCTTATGTTTTCATAATTTTATGATTCATACTCATGCATGAACATAATGATTTTTGTCTCAATAAATCAATGAGGAAAAGTTTTCTTAAAATAAGAATTTTTCTCCAAAACTAAAAGTTAGAAGTAATTTTCATAAAGACTAAGAATTTTTATCTTAGCAACTTTTCTAAGAAATCTAGAAGGAGTCCATAGGAATTTTCTTATACATACATGGGAAGGAATTCTTGAGTAAAATAAAAGTTGTAAGCCCCGGAAAATTTCAGTAAATAATTCCAAAATGAACTTCGAAAATAAACCCTAAAAATCACTCCAAATTAAAACCGAACTTTGAATGAGTCCTGAAATATAAACGAAAGTAAGAATTCATTAGACTTGAGAAAATCTAAAAATAAAATAAGGACTATAAAAGTCCTTAAGTCCAAAAACCATTACGTAAGATAAACTGCTTACCTAATCTATAATTTATAAAAATCGGGATAAAAATAAAACACAGTGATAATTTGCTAAAAAGCAAGTTAATCCATAACATGACAATTTAAAGGATCAGGAGATCACCAAAGGCCAATTCCATAATTAGGCTTTGGCACGATTAAGAAAACTTTATCTACCAATAATAAAAATATAGACTTTGGAAATTCCCCAAACGACCAGACTAATAATCCTAAAAGACGGAAATCACAATAAATCCCTAACGATCAAATCAAACTTCCAAGAATCATAGAACGAGTTAGAAATTGAAATCTCGTAATCTTAAGAAGGAAGAATTCAAGAAACAAAATAACAAATTAGATAATCCTTAAGTTAACAATTGTTCATAAAACCTTAAATCGAATCAAAAATAAATTCGAAAACAAAACACTATGAAGATCCTTTTTCAAAGCAAATTATAAAATCAAGATTTCCCCAAAATCATTCCAAAAATCGATATTTGACTCAAACTCAAGAAAATCATATCTGGTAACCTTACCGATATAACTCCGATATAATAATTCAATTCAGATTTCTGAAAAGCATAAGAGATATTAATACTTATAAAAATAAAATTTAAAATAAATTTCTCAAACTAAATACGTTGTATAAACAGAAAATCTCAGTTTCCAATTGGCAAAGGTCTAAACCGGAAAATCATCCGGAACCCTAACCGGAATACAATAGTGTAAGTCCGGCAATCTAGCGCCCTTAACCTAGAGGCCGAGATGTAGTTTAAATATGTAGAATAGCTCGTAGTAATATAAGTTTGTTTAATATAAGATTGGTAAATTTTTGACCTATCTCGAACCGTTCGGATACAGACTTGAAAAGCGTGTCCCGGGACTCGAGATATCAAAAATATACCATTAGTACCGTTAGACTCGTAATTCCACGAGATTTCTAAATATATCAGTTATATAATTTTTCGGGTTATAAAAGTTACAGTTATAACCTTTTTATCGTATTTTCATTTCTACCGGTAATTGATTATTCTTTTGCACTATTCATTTTATTTCATTACACAATTTTATTATTATTATTATTTATTATTTTTATTTTTATACCCTGGGTTTCCTAGTAATCAAGTAAACTTCGGAAACCGAAAATGAAACCCTAAACCAGTTTAGTTAAAGCTTGTGAAACTTAGAAACCCAAAATTCCGGCTTTTCCTCGGTTTCCAAATAAGAAACTTTTATAAGCAAAATTAATTTTGAATATAGTTCTGATTATATTTCAAACCAAGAAAAGATCAGATTTTGAGAAAATTCAACTCCGGGTCATCCCGAGACCCATTATAGAAAAGCGTGCCCCGGAACTAGAATTTCAAAAATTTCTTTATGAATACTCATTTGAATCGAAATAAAATAAGGATTTCAAAAATATATTTTTCATAATTTTCCGGCTTATGAAAAATACAGTTATAGCCTTTTTATTCGTATTCCATTACTACCGGAAATTAAATTGTCTTGTCAACTATTCACTACTATTCAAAAAGTACCACCTATACTACCTAGTCTACCTATTAGCCTACTCTATAAATTCAACCCTTACCATCACTCAATCAATCACCTTTCTAAATGACTTTTTGTCTCTTAAAAATCAAGACAATTATGACAAATGGTACACAATTCAAATCAAAGCCAAATCAAAAGAAGAAAATCAAACTTTTTCCTTCCCCCCATGCATGGATTGGCGTGAATTTGGCCCCCCTCCCCATGTCCATTTTGCAATCTTTTCTCTTTAATCTAACTTCATTTAACCTAAATCCACTTCATTTATAAGCTATCTTTTTCTCTCTCTCTCTTCATTCTTTCATTCTCCAATTTTACAAAGTGTAAAAGAAGCTCAAAAATCCTCTCCTTTTCCTCTTGTAGCCGAAACTTCCCAAGCCCCTCACACATCCACACAACTTCTATTTTTCTCTTCTTATCTTCCATTTCCACTTCAAGTAAGTAAAGTTCCATTACTTCCACTCATGAAACTTTGTTATGGCTAAGTGATTTTTGGATATCTCAACTCCATGTTCCCATGATCTTTTAGTAGGAACAATGAGATATCAAAACAAAAATCCCGAACCATTACAAAGTGGATCTAACTTTTAAAGAAGCTTTCATACCAAAAGCTTGATGTTCCTTCAACAAAAAGCGTTTTTAAACAAAGATCTTTTATAAAAATATAGTTTTTATGTTTTCAAAACTCATTTAAACATTTGATAAAGTAGATCCATCATATTACTACTCATGATCATGTAGGCATTTAAGGTTTCATTACTATTTTGTGTTTATGTGCATTAATAGTCTTTAATGCTTTTGTCTTTAGTAAATCACCTTCCTAGTATGTAGATCTATGGTTAGATAAGTTAATAAAGTCAAAAAGGAAAACACTTTTCAAAATATGAACTTGTGTAAATTCGGATCACTTTGAAAACCTAGGTCAAAAACACTTTTATCAACCTCTAAACATAGATTTTATAAGAGAAATGAAGCCTATGGGTAATAGATAATGTATAGTAGTATTTTTCATGAGTCTAAATGAGTTTTTACTAAAGAAAATGTTGGAAACAAGAAATGAAGTCCATAGGAGTTTTGAGTTAAAGTCATGTAGACAAAATTCGTAATAATGGATGTAGGGTTAGAAAACACAATTTTTCCAACTTCAAAAATGGTATTTTCTTAAATAAATGAAGTCTTTAGGGTATAGGTATAATAAACACTTAAAGTTTTGAGTATAAAATATATTTTTCTCAAAGGAATCAACTTGAAAGTGGAAATTTCTAAATTCGGATTTTTGGAAACCCTATAGTAAAAGACCCACTTAAAAGTTTATAAATGTGAATTTTATTAAAGAAATAAAGGCCTTAGGATATAACTAATATAAGGGTCAAAATTTCTTTAAACAAAGTGGAGTTTTTCTAAAGAAAATCCTTGTAAAATGTAGATGTGGTCAAGTGTAGTAAATTCACTTACTAGACATTGGTAGAAAATGGTTTCTAAGAAAAGTTTGATTCAAATTCTTTAAATCTAAAAAGTTATAAGAACATAGACCCATTAAAGTTCACATCATGACATTCATAATAGGGAAAATCATTACCATTGCATTTAGTTTCATTTTACACTTAGGAATCTCAAGTGCATTCATGAAAACCGCATTTTCGGAATTCATATTACCGCTGTACAGATCTGATCCCTCGTTTCCGAGGCTTAGATATTTTCAAAACTTGATTTTTCTTCATATTTAGAAACCTCTTCCGAAGTAGATAGAAATCGATATAAAATTTGCGAGATTCCGAGTTAAAATGACCAAGTTATGGCCGTTTTAAGTTGGAATTCCCGCTTAGGACGCGAATTTCGAATTTGATAAGTTCGTATGAAGTCGTTGGATTAGTTTGAGTGGAAATACTGATTAGAGTATTTCTTCCTTTTTAGGTTATCCCGAGTTCGACGATTCCCTACCACCGGATTATTATTACTAGAAGACCGGTGATCCAATGGCTGAGTGATTTTCTCCTTGTTTTGTTACCTTGATTGTGCTTGTAATTAGTCGCATTAGAATTTTAGGAACAAGATAAAAATCGATGTGAATGGGATGGGATATATGATGAGACTGTGATGAATGTATGCCAAGGAATACTAAAGCATATCGAAACCACGATTTGATTGGATAACTGCACGGTTCATATTATTTATGTGTATGATATTGCCTGGTCACTCTAAAGAATGTATAAATATCTTGACCTAAGAAAAAAAAAGTAGATTGATCATGCATCGCATCAGACATATTGCATTTGGTAGCGTGCTACTCCTACGCAGGTCGATCGGTATGGTCCGAGGACTCATTTAAGTACGGAAACCAGGTGCTAGAGCTCATTCTCGGGTACTAAGGCGCATGTGGATGTATCCTTGTATGAGCCTAGCCGAGTCGAGTGCTAAGAGCCAGGGCTTGGGGACTAGCAGCGGTCGTGTAGACTCAATACCATTCCTAACCCAAGATACGGAGGGCGTAAATCCGTTCTGTGTGTGGGTTCCGGTTACCCATGCATAATTGTTTGCTCACGTGTTTGTTCATGCATAGCATATGATTGATTAATAACTTGTTTGTTATGGTACGGAATTAAGGAAATTCTCACTAAGCTAGTGTAGCTTATACCCCAATAGTTGTTTAAATGAGCAGGTTATTCCAAGAAATGCTAAGTGGGGACCAAGATGGTTGAAGTCGAGAATGACTTCGGGATTCCGGCAAGATACAAGAATGCTTGGAGTTTTTGGCTAAGCTTTACGATTGGCCTTGTAATAGTTTGAAGTATAGTGTTTTGTATTTGGAGTATAGTGGATTGTATTTCCTTTACATTGTTACTCAATTGTATCAACATAAAATGTATCATTCCGATTTGTCTCCTTTATGTGTTAGACGCCTTGTACATAGTATGGAAGCCTTCGCGTGACTGAGGTGGTCATTCTTAGGCTTTAATATTGTGTACGGCGGACTGCCACGTTTAGGGTACCCTTCGGGGCGTGACAAAAGCTTTACTAAAATGACTAGTTTGACAAACAAGAAATTTCTTCCATGAAAATAAAATGATTTTTAGAAACATAGAAATTACTTCTACAAATATAAAGTTGTTATTATTTTCAAGAAGTGTTAGAAACTAAGCTTAGAAGATGAAAATCATTCCTTGGAAATTTAAAGGACTAAAGAAATGAAATTTACTCGTTTAAAAATAACTTGAAGGATTCTCTAGCAAAAATAAGAGGAAATTTTAAAAGTTCCACTTTTTCTTTAAAAAACTTTACTTTCACAAAAATTGATGGATTGAGACAACTTCATTAATTTCATACATTTGATATGAGTTAACAAATATATGTAAATACATTTCAAAGGTTTTGCAAACTATTATAATAACTATCTCTTTTATATGAGTTTGTTAAAAGAAGGAATTCAAGTTTTGTGAAAATTCATGGTGAATCTTGTCACCACTATTTCGAAACTCAAATGACTTAGTTTGATGAAAATAATTTTAGAATTGGATAGATCTTTTTGAATAGGTAGAAAACGGTATATAATATGCGCAATTCCAAGTTAAAATGACCAAGTTATGGCCATTTTAAGATAGAATTTCTCTCTATAACGAATTTTAACGATCTATTAACATAGTTCCTTATTAGTACCATAGAATCAAAAAGAATACTCATTTTGGGTATTCTTCTTGATTAGGTAATCTTGAGGAGGATTGTTCACATCCCAAAGATTACTACGATTAGTGGAAATCCCGAATGACTCATCCATTTCAAGAAAGGTGTTATCATGGTTGAGTGAGCTTACTCCCTGTTATTTTTCATACTTATGATTGTGCTTGTAAATTTAGTTGCATTAGAATTTAGGCAAAATCAAATGGGATTTGTATGATAATATGTTGAAAGAATACTAAGTATATCGAAACATGATTTGTTTATAATAAAGTTGCATGTACATTAATATCTTGAAGTGTTTGAAATTGGTTGCTCACTTGAAAGAAGTTAAATATAACTACTAGAATTTAATTAAGAAATTATTCATGCACTTCATATGTTGAGTCACATTTCATTCATTACTATACAATTGGTGGGACAAGTGTATAATAGTGGTGGTAGACATAACCGGTATATCATGTAAGTGGCGAGTAGGAGCCAGCAAGAACTACGTAAATTGGTGGCTAGTAGGAGCCTGTAATAACTACAAGTTTTTAATGGCATATAGAAGCCGGTAAGATCTATAAAAGTGTTTTAAAAGTTGTGGCTGTAATTGGCCTGAATACCCAACCCCGAATGAAGGGCATAATTCATTCAACATATGATTCCCGGAAAGTCATATGTCTTGTATGCTCATGTGGTTGTTACATTCCATTTGTTTGATTAATAAACTTGGTTGATAATTTACTTTGAGTATGAATTTTTGGGATTTACTCATTAAGCCCATAAGCTTACGCCCTTATGAGTATTTATATTCTCAAGGACACCTATTTTTGTACCCGAGGTTTCCTCATATCCGCGTAAGTTTTCTATTGAAGCTTTTGGAGGAAATCTACTTGAAGATTTAGATTAGAATTCCTTTGAAATCTTTAATGTAGTTTTTGAATGTTGTAAAGACTATCACAATCTTTGGATTGATAGGGGTATGCCCCTAAGAAATCATGTAATAGACCTTTGGTTATTAATGCTATATTATATTTTATTTCTAGATTCTTGTATATTCATTTTTACTTGCTTAAACTATGCTTCCCAAAAGCATCTCCTATTACCGCGCTAGACGCCTTACATGTAATACTAAGGCTTTCGCATTACGAAGGTAGTCATTCTTAAGTCTTGATATTATATATAGCGGACTACCACGATTAGGTACCCTTTGGGGCATGACAAGATACGTGAAAGAAGATGAAGACACGAAAGGAAAATCAAATGGGCACAAGGTTAAGCTGGCTAAACACTATCGATCTAATTTTCTATGCCGCCAACATGCATATTGAAAACTACCGGTGTATGTAAAGTGAAGGAAATGAAAAGCCACGATTTTTATTATATCTTTCTTCTTTGTTCTTGTAAACCCCCAAATTTTTGGGATTGATTCAGCTTAAATCCTAATTAGAAAGTCAACCAGATACCCTAAAGTCAATAAAACCCTAGTTAGACGAAATGGTTTAAGTCTGGCAATCCTGTATAAGCAACCCTGAGAAAGCAAGTAAGAGATTAACATCTAGAATAATTCATAATTATATAAGGAAGCTTAAAAAGATAAGATTAGTGAAACTACAAATCGTTTTAAAACCAAACGGATACAGTTCTTGAAAAATGTGTCCCAAAGCTCGGAATAGTAAAAATATTCTGGATTTACCGTTAGACTCGTAAAAATGTAAGGTTTTCAAAAATATCAGTTTTATAATTTTTCCATAAATAAAAATAGCAAATATCACAATTATACACATGTTTTATTATTATCGGTACTTTATTAGTTATATCTACTTTACATTACACTATTCATTATTATTCTACACTATTCTTTTATCTCTACTTTTTCTAATACCTAATCTTACAACACCATAACCTATTACATTTACTTTTTACCTTTTCCATAACTTTATTTCACATCTACCTTACTTATCGCTTCATTTAATCAACAAAAATACAAAATGAAATCTCTCCTCTCCCTCTCTCATAAAATGGCCAGCGCCCCTCTTGTCTCTGTCTCTCACATTTTATTTCAATTTCTTTTTATTTAAATCACACAAAAATTCACTCCTTATTTCCTATAAATGCCCCCTTTCTCTTTCACTTTTTTCACAAAATTACTACCCACAAATTTCTCTACCAAATCTCTCTCAAATTTTCCTCTCAACACTCTCTCCAAATACTCTCTTAAAATAATCTCGAACCACCTTCTACATACATAAAACCCATTACCACATAATACTATAAAAACCCTCTTTAGGTAAACTTTTTTTTACAAGTTCTTTCTTCTCATGTCATGTAACTTTACATGATCATGATGTGAGTTTCCAAAAACTAAATGTTATGGAAGCTACACCATGTTCATGTATTGTTCTTGTTCATGAATATCTACTTGTGTTTATGTTGTTATTTTACTTTGTCTATATTATTATTGTTATTATATCTAACTAAGTATTATTATATATCTACATATATATATATATTCTTTAGAATATATAAGTTCACTTGCAATTTATTTATTTCCATGCAAAGTAATTTATTTATTTCTTCTACTGCAATTTATTTATTTCTTATTGTTTTAAGACTAGTCTCTAGTCTTAGACTTGTCCTCATCAAGTCAAAACAATTTTTTTTTTTCTTTCTTTCATTTTCTTTCTTTCTTTCTTTTAGGACTAGTCTACTTAGTCTCGGGAGCCTTGAAGAACTCACTACAATTTTAAAAGCTACTTTTGTTTTGAAAGCTTTTTATATTACTTTCTTTTCTTAAAAAAAAAAGATGACTTTAGTACTAAAATATTTTCATAAAAAGGAAACCCCTAAAAACGAACATGAAAAATTTTTAAAACAAAGATTTTTCAAATAAATAGTCAAAGAAAACAAATAAGAAAAGTAGCACTAATATTGAGAATTTAGAAAAGAAGAAATTTATTTTATCAAAAAGTCATTTAGAAAAAATAGTAAGATAAAGATAAAGTGATTCTTTGAAAACAAAGAAATCAAAATATTCATTTTAAAGGATTTACAAAATGAATTTCTTGTAAACTATAGTTTTCTAAACTTTTAATTAACATTATTTTACCTAAGAAACATAGTTGGATAACAAAAACTTGAGCATGGATAAAATATGAGCTAAGTATCTATGAAAAATGAATTTTTCAACTATATATATAACTAAGTATTTATCAAAGTAATTTTTAAATGATTTAATGTTTGAAACAATTTACTTTTGGGTTAGGGAAAATTTGTGGTGAACCTATTCACCACTATTTCGGAGCCTAAATGATCTATATTGATAAAAATAGTTTTAGAAATGGATAGATCTTTTCAAGTAGGTAGAAATCGGTATATTATATGCGCAATTCCAAGTTATGGCCATTTTAAATTGGAATTCTCTCTTATACAAACTTTGACGTTCTTATGACATTGTTTTATCAAAATTCAAGAAAGTCATCAAGAAATACTCATTCTGGGTATTTTCCTTGACTAGGTGATTCCGAGGAAGGATACCTATACCCCAAGGATTATTTCGACTAAGTGGAGTGTGTGAATAACTCATCCGTTTAGAGAAGTGTCGATATGGTATCGTGAGTTTATTTCCTTAAATTACTTTACTTGATTGTGTTTGTAGTTTAGTCGTACTAGAATTAAGAAAGGACAAATTGATATGTATGTGAAAAATTTGTTCAAAGGACCCTAAGAATATCGAGGCCGGAATTGATTAAATGTTTGTTTTAGTATAGTACTTGAATTGTATGAAATTCTATGATCACCTTAAGTTTGATAATAATGATCCTATGATATCATAAATAAATTGATTCATGCATATCACGAAGTGAGTCACATTGCATTGTATTATTATCCTTGGGTAAGAAGGATGGTAGCTCAGGTTGAAAGCAATACTTAGTGGTTATGATCGAAAGCGACTGCTTGGCGACATGGAATTAAATGCTTGGCGGAAGTCTGGAAGCATGGCTCAATTCAAGTAGACTTAATATGCTTGGCGATATTGATCGAAAGGATAAATTTTAACTAAAACTACTTGTTTTGAGGTTACGTATCACCAAACCCTAAATGGAGGGCGTAAATCCATTCAACATATAGTTCCCGGAAAACTATATGCCTTGTTTGCCCACGTGTATGTTGCATTTCATTTGTCTGCTTAAATAACTTGTTTGAATTCATTACACAAGAAGTTTATTTATGGAAATAGTTATCACTAAGCCTATTAGCTTATACCCCTATAGATATCTTTTGCAATTTACCTATTTGTGGTTGAGGCCATGTGAACCCTGCAGCCAGGTATTTTCCTTTTTGGTTAAGGAATTTCTAGATGAAGTATAGTGTTACATAAGATATAGACATCATAGAAATATTCTTTGTTGGTCCCAGATATGCAAACAAGAGGGGAGGGGTGAATTGTTTGCTTTTAAAAAATTTTGAAAACACTTAACAAATTAAAAACTTTGAAAACTTCTTTTAACAAATAATTTAGAGAATCAGATTATAACTTAGATAAATATTGTTGCTTTGTAGAACTTAATAAGAAAATGATTTGAACAACAATATAAACAATTATAACCAATAAAAATTGCAGAGTGTAAAGTGCAGAAAATTAAATGAGCCCAGAAATTTATAGAGGTTCCTCCTTGCGAGTACGTCCTCTCTTCCAGCTCCACTGCTGGGGATCCGGTTTCCAACGGGTCGTTCCACTAATCCAATTAATCAAAAAGAGATTACAAACACCAATCGAATCTTGTTCTGTCTCACAAGCCTATATCTATTGGCTAAACACAGACTACAAGATTATTTGTAATCCTCTCAACAACTCTCAACACACTCAATACAAGAGTAGAGAATCTTCAATCAAGAGTTACAATAGACACTCTAATTATTTGAGCACAAGAACACAGAAGAAGTAAGTTTTGGAGCTTTGCACAAAGTGTCTGACTAGTATTTGACTAGTGTCTGACGGAACATCTGATGAAGTAGAAAGTAAAATTTCAGCTCGTGTAATTCTGGGTTTTTTCAATCTCGTTTCTTCTTTCTTTTCCAGTAACATTTTACATATTATATATAAATATCCTGGTCTTTTTCTTCAGTTCAACGGAACTTCAACAACTTCATCCTTATCCAACAAAACAAAATTTGCCGTTGGAGCTGATTCAAAATTCAAAATAATTCGAAGAACTGAGTATATTGATATCCCGTAATATCTTCAAAAACACAGCTTCTGGTTGGTAAAAAATACGAGGAGAGAGATAGATGGAAGAGAAATATCTCGTATTTTGAAAAACAAATTGGAGTGAAATCCGCATAAGGTGCCTTGCTGGGATATTTTCCTGATACTGTGGAATAAAATCTTGAACAACAAGATGAGTTGTTGCTGTAACTGAAAAGATATCACACAGTTCGAAAAGATCCATATCCTTACCGATTTAGAACAGATTTGAAATTTATTCAAATCTTCCCACAAAATCCGAGATTTAGATATGTATCTTATCCAGAAAAATCCTCAGCTTGATACAATTCACTGATATGAAGAAGTTAGAAGAAATCACTGCACGTCTGAAACAGCAAGCTTCTTTAAGAAAAAAAAAAAAATTAACATCTTGAAAGTTCAAAATCCCCATGAATTTTAAATCCTCCTTGTGGAACGTATTAGATATATTCTCAAATATCTAATAAAGTGGAGCTAGGCCTTCAATCAATTACTTATGCAAGAAATCAATCCAATAAATCCGATTTAGAAAAACCTGATCTGAACTTGACAGCTTCTTTATACTGTCTGATGAAGAACCAGAAAGTCTAACCTTCGTCTGATATATTAATATTTCACCCTTGAATTTTCTTAGTGTCTGATGTTCAAAAGATCAGAACCTTACTGTCTGACTTACTGTCTAGAATCTGCACACTTAATAAATCTTATTATATTTTATTCTTCTTTTGTTATCATCAAAATAAAATAAGAGAGCCTAACATTCTCCCCCTTTTTGATGATAACAAAACCTTTGAAAAAATTTTGTAATTCAATTAAAACAGAGATCAGACATTCTATACATTCCATATAACCATAAATTTCAAAAATTTATCAAAATTTATCAAAACATATCTCCCCCTTTTTGTTATCAACAAATAAACTCCCCCTGAGCAAATGCTAAGAATATAACAAGAAAACATCATATTCATTAATAAAACCACAAACTGAAGTTCAAATACACACTAAAAAGCAATAAAAAAGAAATTCAGTTCAACAAAACTAAAAACTGATCAACTGAAAAAAAAACATTAAGAGTCTTCATTTTTCTTGTCATGCTTATCCTTATCAGCATCCTTTGAAGTAGATTTTGAACCAGATTTTTTCTTTGAAGAGACTGAGCAAATCTTGACAGCAGACTTTTTAATCCTTGAATAAGTCACCTTAGGAGGAATTCCTGTTGGTACATAAGAATCAGCAATTCTTTTTAAAGCAGAAGAAAGATCCTCTTTGGGAGGTTGCTGAGGTGGATCTTGTACAGATTGAACAGGAGGTTGAAAGCTTTGAGATGGTGTAGCTTGAACATATTGAGCAATAATCTTGGATAAATCCAAGGGCCTGTGAAGAATGATGCTCAGGCATGGTGAAGGATCATGTGGAGTCTGAGAGATATCCTGTGTAGGAGATATAGTGGGTTCAACTAATGGTGCAGGTTCAGACATTTTTGGAGAGGATGGAAGAGTCTGAGCAACATTAGATTGAGGAGAACTAGGTTGGACAGACTCAAAAGTTGGAGAGACAACAGGAATTTGTTGAGATGCAGCAGCAGGTGTTGGTGACTGTGAAAGCAGCTGAGAGAGCAACTCTTTCATTGCTGCAAGATCATTTTCCATCTTATTAATCCTCTCAACATCCTTACTAGTTGAAGCCTCAGGATCTACTGTCTGATGGTGAACAGGAGTGTCTGATGAATCAGACTCAGTGTCTGATTGTCTTTGAGAGTGTCCTTCTTTAATTTCTACTCCTTTTAGACCAGACAGTGGATCACTTTTCTTCTTCTTCCTTACTTCCTGAGGTGCCTTCCCTTTCCTTTTCTTGTCAGATTTTCCAACATTTGATCTGACCCAACATCTGAAACAGCTTTGGGTCTGTTATCAACAAACACTCCCCTGTTGAACTTCATCCAAGATGGCAACTCTCTTGTAGTGTGTCTAGGATCAAAATACACTGCCATATCATTGGAGAACCACACTTTTTCTTGGAAATAGATTCCCATGTGATGCAGTGTGTGTGCATCTACCTTTTTTATCTCAATACGATGGACAGACCTTTTTGGAAGCTTGAAATTCTTCCATTTCAGCAGACTTATTATCAAATGTCCAAAAGGTTTGCTTCTTGCATTTGTCAGAGCATGACACAGAAGTTTCCCAGCAACATCTACTTTTTTCTTTTTTGTCATTCCCAAAATTATTTTTGCTTCATCCACCGAAATAGATGTTCTACTTCCTTGCTTCGGGAAAATACAGGAACAAACTATCTTATGCAGTAATCTGACAATCAGTGGAAATTGTAAAATAAAAACATCTTTCTCAACCTTTGTTTCAAAATTATCATTCAACAAATTGAACAGCTGTTGTCTTCCAAGTAATGCTAGTTCAACTGAGTCCTCACAATCATTCAATCCCAAGAAGTTTATCAGATCTTTGCGAGTAAAAGTGACATCTTTACCGCATACCCTAGAACACAATTTGTTCTTCTTTTTCAGATTAAGATTCCTATAGAATTCTAGAACAATTTCTCCATAATCACAGGTTTTGAGAGTACACAATTTTCTGCATTTTATTTCCTCAAGAAACTCATCAATGTGTAACCCTCTCTCTACAAAGAAGTTTATATCAATGAAATAACACTCCCCTATTTTAGAATTTTCTCTCACAGCAGTTCGAGACACTCCAGAACCCTTCTTAGTAGATAAAGGAGATTTCTTTACCTTTTTTGCAGGGACCCTAGGTTCGTCTGACGTGCTGTCTGACGAAGCAACCTTTGAGGAGTCATCATCTTCTGATTCTTGAACGGAATCAGTTTCTTCTTTAGATTGATCTGTTGAGGTGCGTTCAAGAGAGACAGGAGATGGAGTGGATTTTCTAGGGTTAGGGTTTGGATTAGGAACATCGGATTGGGGTACATCAGGTTGTGGAGGATGTGGAGAATCAGTGTCTGATATCTCCATTGGAGTTGGAGAAGACCTTGCCTGAGAGAAGACAGCAGCGACTCTGGACGATTTCCGTGGAGGCATGATGATGGTTTTCGGAGATTGATTTGAAGCAGAGTTCATTCGAAGATATGGAGAGAGAGAGAAGGTAAGATAAGTATAAAGGGAGACGGTTAGCTTTTAATTAACTGTCATGATTTGTGTATTTAAAAATTTGAAACAAGAATGAAAAGAGAAAACGGTTCCCTCCCTTTTTATTTTATATATATATATATATTTTTTTTTTTATGTTCCTTTTTTTATATAAAACTTTATTTAAAAAAAAATTTTCAATAACAACGTCTGACACACTGTCTGACACAAGATTGTCTGAAAAAATTTTATTCAAGCAAATGGATTACACACACCAATTTCATTTCTAATAAACTCAAATCTTGTTTTATCCAAAGGTTTAGTAAAAATATCAGCAAATTGAATATCAGTTGGCACAAATTCAACTTCAATATTACCATTTGAAACGTGATCTCTAATGAAATGATGACGAATTTCAATATGTTTAGATCTCGAATGATGAACCGGATTTTTTGTTAGATTTATGGCACTAGTATTATCACATTTGATTGGAACTTTTTCAAAACATAAGCCATAATCACTCAACTGTTGTTTGATCCATAAAATTTGAGCACAGCAATTTCCAATAGAAACATATTCTGCCTCAGCTGTTGATAGAGCAACAGAGTTTTGTTTCTTGGAAGACCAAGAAACTAACTTATCACCAAGAAATTGACAAGTACCGGATGTGCTTTTTCTATCTATTTTACAACCAGCATAATCAGCATCTGAGTATCCAATTAGGTTAAAATTGTTATTTTTTGGATACCATATGCCCAATTTTGAAGTGTTTGAAAGGTACTTGAAAATTCTTTTAACAGCAGACAAATGTGTTTCTGTTGGAGCACTTTGGAATCTTGCACACAAGCATACACTAAATAGAATATCCGGTCGTGAAGCAGTTAAATACAAGAGAGAACCAATCATACCTCTAAAAAGCTTCTCATTTACCTTTTTGCCAGAAATGTCAAGATCTAACTTTGATGATGAACTCATTGGAGTTGAATTATGTTTTGCACTTTCAAATCCATATTTCTTGATAATTTGATTTGTATATTTCTCTTGATGGACAAAAATTCCATCAGATGTTTGCTTGATTTGCAGACCAAGAAAGAAGGTTAATTCTCCCATGAGAGACATCTCAAATTCACCCTGCATTAACTTAGCAAATTCTCTACAATGATATTCATTAGTTGAACCAAAAATAATATCATCAACATAGATTTGCATAACTAATAAATCATTATCAAGATTTTTCAAAAACAAAGTAGTATCTATTTTTCCTCTTTTGAAACCATTTTTATCAAATAAGCACTCAGACGTTCATACCAAGCTCTAGGAGCTTGCTTTAAACCATATAAAGCCTTTTTGAGTTTAAAACATGATCTTCCTTAAAAGGATCTTCAAATCCTGGAGGTTGTTCAACATATACCTCCTCTTTAATATAACCATTTAAAAAAGCACTTTTAACATCCATTTGAAAAAGTTTAAAATTCTTGAAGCATGCAAAAGCAAGCAATAATCGAATAGCTTCTAATCTAGCAACAGGTGCAAAAGTTTCATCAAAATCAATTCCTTCCTCTTGTGAGTAACCTTTTGCAACTAAACGAGCTTTATTTCTTACAATTTTCCATTTTCATCGGCTTTATTTTTGAAAACCCATTTTGTTCCAATTATACTTTTCTCTTTAGGTCTAGGAACCAATTCCAAACTTCATTTCTTTCAAATTGGTTTAATTCCTCTTGCATAGCATTAATCCAATTACTATCCTTCAAAGCATCATCAATAGAAGTAGGTTCAAAATCAGCAAGCAAAGCAAAGTGGTTTTCAAAATCTTTAAAACTTGATCTAGTTTTAACACCACTTCCAATGTTACCAATTACTTGTTCATGGATGGTAAGGTTTAAATCTCCAAGGTCTAGAAGATTCAGTTTCAACTGTGAAGGTTCTGCTTTACCGTCTGACATACCGTCTGACGCAACGTCTGACTTAGGTTCAGAAGGTATTTCAGCTTCATCTTTTATCCCTTTTTGAGAGTTTAAACTTTCATCCTTGTGTTTAGATTTAGTACAATCATCAAGCACATCAATCACAGAAGAATCAATAAATTTAACATTAATAGACTCTTCTACAATCTTAGAGGATTTATTAAAAACACGAAAAGCTTTACTTTTCTGAGAATACCCAAGAAAAATTCCTTCTTCAGCTCGCTCGTCAAATTTGCCCAGATTTAATCCAGACTTCCTGATGTAACACTTAGCTCCAAAAACATGGAAGTAGGAGACGTTAGGCTTCCTTCCTTTGTATAGCTCATATGCTGTTTTCTGTGTCAAAGGTCTCACATAAACTCTGTTAATAATATAACATGATGTAGAAACAGCTTCAGCCCAAAAATATTGTGCAATGCCACTTTCATTTAAGAGACTTCTAGCCATTTCCTGAATTATTCTATTCTTTCTTTCAACAACTCCATTCTGTTGTGGAGTATATGGTGCAGAAAAATTATGTTTAATTCCATTTTCTTCACAGAAAATCATGAAGCTTTCATTTTCAAATTCCTTGCCATGATCTGTTCTCAAGCTAATGATTGAGAAACCTTTCTCATTTTGTATTGTTTGGAAAATTTTTCGAAGACTTGAAAGGCTTCATTTTTATGTCTTAAGAAAAATACCCATGTAAATCTTGAAAAATCATCGACAATTACCAAACCATATTTATTACCTCCAAGACTTAAGGTGCGAGTAGGACCAAAAAGATCTAGATGAAGAAGTTCTATGGGACGCTTTGTGGAAATCAGATTTTTTGATTTATGTGATACTGAAACCATTTTGTTCTTTAAACATGTATCACATCTTACATCATTTTTTATAAAAATTCTTGGTAAACCATGTACAAGATTTTTCTTTGAAAGATTTTCCAATTGAGAAAAGTTGACATGGCAAAGCTTTTTATGCTAGAGAAATATGTTATCATGCATGGTTAAAAAACAACTTTCAGTTTCCACTTTCGCAGGCTCTATCATATATATATTCCTTTTTCGAAAACCTTCAAAGATCTTTTCACCATCTTGATTAAAGGCTTCTACTTTATCCTTACCAAAAGTCATCTTGTAGCCTTTGTCACAAAGCTGACTAATACTCAAGAGATTATGTTTAAGACCTCTTACTAGAGAAACATTTTCGATTGTGGTTGGAGGAAATCCGATAGTACCAGTTGCTATTATTTTCACCTTACAATTGTCACCAAATTTGACATATCCTCCATTCTTCCATTCTATTGTTGTGAACAGTGAAGCATCTCCAGACATATGGCGTGAGCACCCACTATCAAGATACCATATTCCTTTCATTTGTGCTCCATGTTCTTGCAATCACAGAAGGAAGGATCAAACCTTCTTAGGAACCCAAACTAGTTTAGGTCCACCAAAACTCAAGCTCGTAGAATTTAAATTTGTAGCTTGTTGTTTACTGAGCTTGTAATTTTTGTAATAGCAATGTTTCTCAATATGTCCCATCTTGTTACAAAGGAGATAAGCATAGGAATTAGATCTTACCATTTTCTTTTGAAACTGATTTGGGTATCTTCTGTCAAACCGTCTGACGGTCTGTCTGAAATACCATCTGACTGGATAATGGTTATTTTGTTGATGATATTGTCTAACATACCTTTTTTCTTGCACAAAGGATTTAGGATTCATAGTGATTTTACCAAAATTAACAGGTAATTTATTTTTTGTTTCTTCTTCTTTAACAAAAACAGTTTTCATTTTAGTTTGGTTTGAAGATTCGGCTTGATCAAAACCTAAACCAATTTTTGAATTACCAAGTCTTTGAGAAGAAATCAACCTTTGAAGTTTTTCATCACTTTCAGAAAATTTTCGAAAAGTAGAACTTAAATCTTTTGAAATGTGATCCATTCTTTCCTTAAGTTCTTTAATTTGTGAATGTAACTCAGAATTTTCCTTTTTAAAAACATCTTGAGTAATGCGTAATTTTTCATTATCACTTTGTAAAAACTTCAATCATTTTTGAAAATGTTGTTTTCATCAGCTAAAAGTTGATTTGTTTGACTTAAAGCTTCTTTCTCATCTTTCAGAACTTCAATTTTCTCACTTGCTTTTGAAAGGCCCTTTAGTAGTTTTTTAAATTGCTTTCGGATACTTTCCGGCATCTCATCTTCAGAATCAGAAGTTACCTCAGATAAAGCCATAAAGCACAGATTAGCTTCTTCTGTATTGTCTGACTCATCGTCTGACTTAGCGTCTAACTCATCTAAGTCACTCCATGTTGCCATAAGTGCTTTCTGCTTTAACTTGTATTTTTCCATTTTCTTCATAAGTACTGGACAGACATACTTGATATGTCCTAGTTTTCTGCATTCGTAGCACACAATTTCTTTCTTCTCTTTCTTCTTTTCTTTCTTTTCTTCTTTCTCATTAATCAGATTTCCTGCATCACTTTTAAACCGATCATTAGCATAACGATTACTTCGGTTAGAACGCTTACCTTTCTTCTTGAAGAATTTTGAGAGCTTCCTAGCTAGTAAATTCACATCATCAACTTCTTCATCACTGTCTGACTCATCGTCTGACAATGGATCTTTCTCAACCGATGCCTTAAAAGCAATAGACTTCCTGATTTTCTCTTGTTCCTGCTGATGTTTCAGCTTGGATTCATAGGCTTGAAGCTTTTTCTTAATTCACTTAGACTCAGCGTGTCCAGTTATGAGCTTCTTCTATCGCATTTGTCTTTGAATCCCACGAACTTGGTAAGATCCTTAGAATCTTCCTTACTAGTTCACTGTCATCAAATTCCTTACCAAGCAATGCAAGTTTATTAGTAATTAAAGTAAATCTATTAAAGCCATCAGAGATACTTTCATCGGTTTTGAATCTGAATAATTCATAGTCATGCATGAGAGCACTTCTTTTGGTGTCTTTAATCATTGTTGCTCCTTCATAGGTTTCACAAAGCTTGTCCCAAATTTCTTTGGCAGTTTTGCATGATGAAACCATTGCAAACACAGATTGTGATATGCTCATCAGGATCATATTCTTGGCTGCATTGTTCATCTCAAGCTTCTTTCTTTCATCATCATCAAGTTCACTCTTGTTATTGAGTACAACTTGCTTGTCACCATATTGAATAATCTGCCAAGAGGAGAAATCAGTGGCCTTGATGTAGGTTTCCATTTAGCATTTCCAATAGGGAAAATTAGTTCCATCAAAAAATGGAATCCGATTTGAAGCAATAGTAATAGTGTTTTCCATAGTTGATCACTTTTTCTTAAAAAAGAACTCTGCTCTGATACCAAATGTTGGTCCCAGATATGCAAACAAGAGAGGAGGGGTGAATTGTTTGCTTTTAAAAAATTTTGAAAATACTTAACAAATTAAAAAATTTGGAAACTTCTTTTAACAAATAATTTAGAGATCAGATTATAACTTAGATAAATATTGTTGCTTTGTAGAACTTAATAAGAAAATGATTTGAACAACAATATAAAAAATTATAACCAATAAAAATTGCAGAGTAGTAAAGTGCAGAAAATTAAATGAGCCCAGAAATTTATAGAGGTTCCTCCTTGCGAGTACGTCCTCTCTTCCAGCTCCACTGTTGGGGATCCGGTTTCCAACTGGGTCGTTCCACTAATCCAATTAATCAAAAAGAGATTACAAAGACCAATCGAATCTTGTTCTGTCTCACAAGCCTATATCTATTGGCTAAACACAGACTACAAGATTATTTGTAATCCTCTCAACAACTCTCAACACACTCAATACAAGAGTAGAGAATCTTCAATCAAGAGTTACAATAGACACTCTAATTATTTGAGCACAAGAACACAGAAGAAGTAAGTTTTGGAGCTTTGCACAAAGTGTCTGACTAGTATTTGACTAGTGTCTGACGGAACATTTGATGAAGTAGAAATAAAATTTCAGCTCGTGTAATTCTAGGTTTTTTTTTCAATCTCGTTTCTTCCGTTCACTTTTCAATAACATTTTACATATATATATATATATATAATATCCTGGTCTTTTTCTTTCAGCTTAACGAACTTCAACAACTTCATCCTTATCCAACAAAACAAAATTTGCCGATGGAGCTTATTCAAAATTCAAAACAATTCGAAGAACTGAATATATTGATATCCATAATATCTTCGAAAACACAGCTTCTGGTAGGAAAAAATATGAGGAGAGAGATAGATGGAAGAGAAATTATCTCGTATGTTGAAAAACAATTCTGGAGTGAAATCCGCATAAGGTGCATTGCTGGGATATATTCCTGATACTGTGGAATAAAATCTTGAACAACAAGATGAGTTGTTGCTGTAAGTAAAAAGATATCACACAGTTCAAAAAGATCCATATCCTTACCGATTTAGAACAGATTTGAAATTTATTCAAATCTTCCCACAAAATCCGAGATTTAGATATGTATCTTATCCAGAAAAATCCTCAGCTTGATACAATTCACATGATATGAAGAAGTTAGAAGAAATCACTGCACGTCTGAAACAACAAGCTTCTTTAACAGAAAAAAAAAAAAAATTAACATCTTGAAAGTTCAAAATCCCCATGAATTTTAAATCCTCCTTGTGGAACGTATTAGATATATTCTCAAATATCTAATAAAGTGGAGCTAGGCCTTCAATCAATTACTTATGCAAGAAATCAATCCAATAAATCCGATTTAGAAAAACCTGATCTGAACTCGACAGCTTCTTTATACTGTCTGATGAAGAACCAGAAAGTTTAACCTTCGTCTGATATATTAATATTTCACCCTTGAATTTTCTTAGTGTCTGATGTTCAAAAGATCAAAACCTTACTGTCTAACTTGCTGTCTGAGAATCTGCACACTTAATAAATCTTATTATATTTTATTCTTCTTTTGTTATCATCAAAATAAAATAAAGAGAGCCTAACATTCTTGTAATAGATTATAGTTATTTGTGGCTAGGGAATGCTCCTAAGATTTGTCAGACTATTGTTATCAATAAATGAATATTATGAATCTTCCTTTCTTAATTTGTTATTATATCTTCTTAAGCTTCATAATTCCATGTATGGTCCTCTAAATTTGTGAAAGCACACCTTACACTTAATATTGAAGCTTCTGGGAATGACTAAGGTTGTAAACCCCCAAATTTTTGGAATCGGTTTAGCTTAAAACCCTAAACCAAAAGTCAACCGGATTTCTAAAGTCAACAAAACCCTAGTTTACCGTAACCGTTTAAGTCCGGCATTGCCGTTTTCTTTGGCCCTAGAAAATGAAGATGGAATAATTAGCTAGAATAGTTCGTAATAGCTATAGGTTATATAAAAATATCAGTTTTGCGAATTTCAGGTGTCCTTTGAATCCGATCGGACACAGTTCTTGAAAAACGTGTTCGAAACCTTGGAATAGTAAAAATATTCCGAATACACCGTTAGACTCGTAAAAAACAAGGTTTTCAAAAATATCAATTTCATAATTTTCGATAGCTAAAAATATCAAATATCGTATTTATACGTGTATTTTCTTACTACCGGTACTTTATTAGTCATATCTACTTTACATTACACTATTCATTACTATTTTACACTATTCTTTTATCTCTACTTTTTCTTACACCTACTCTTACACACTCCATAACCTATAATTCTTACTTTTTACCTTTCCCATAACTTTGTTTTACATCTACCTTACATATTATATCTTTTATTTATCAAAAATCAAAAAATAAAATCACTCCCTCTCTCATCACTCAATGGCCGGCGCCCCCATATGCCTCTCAATTTTGTCTCAATTTTTATTTATTTTAATCATACAAAATCCCTCCTCAATTTCCTATAAATACCCCCCTCCTCTTTCACTTCTTTCATACTACTACTACCCACAAATTTCTTGCTAAAACTCTCCCAAATTCTCTTCTCAAAACTCTCTCCAACTACCATCCCAAAACTCTCTCAAATTTATTCCAACTAAAACCCATAACCACATACAACTACCAAAATCTTCTTTAGGTAACTATCTTATATTATCTTCTTCTTCTTCATGTCATGTAACCTTACATGACCCTAGTGTGAGTTTCCAAAGACTAAAAATTATGGAAGCTACATTATGTTCATGTATTGTTCTTATTCATGAAAAATCTATTTATGTTCCTATTATTATTTATGTTCAAGTATTATTATCTATATAAATATATATGCACATATTCTTTAGAGCATATAAGCTCACTAGCAATATATTAACTTTTACGCAATGCAATTTATTTATTTTTCCTTTGCAATTTATTAATTCCTTGCAATTTATTTATTTACTCCTTATTATTTTAATATCAGTCGCTAGTCTTAGACTTGTCCTTATCAAGTCAAAACGAGCTTTTCTTTTTATTTTGGGACTACTATACTTCTTAGTCCCAGGAGCCTTGAAGAAGCTAAGACTCCAATACTTGACTTTAGTATTTATGTTATTCTTGTTTACTATTATTCTCGTAAATCATGTTCATTTAGATTGTTGTAAAAAAAAAATTCAATTTCTAAAAAATAATTAACAAAAGAAGATTTTGTCACTTAGAAATAAGTTTATGTAAAGTAAAGAATCTATGGTTTAACAAAAAATAAACTCATTTCTTTTCAAGTTATAAAAAGAACTCACTATAAATTTTAGAAACTACTTTTACTTTGAAAAGCTTCTTACATCCTTTATTATTCCACTTTGTTTTCAAAGGAAAATAATTTTTGATACAATAATGACTTTATGTAAAAGATAAACAAGATGAAAGGCTAAGGAATTTTCAAATAAAGACCTTTACAAAACAAATAGGCAAAGAAAATTGTATAGAAAAATAAATAGGAAAAGTAGTACTAATATAAGAGAACTTAGAAAATAGAAAATTTTATTTTCAAAAAGTTATTTGGGGAAAAAACAATAAAACCAACTTAAAGCAATTTTGGGAAAACAAAGGGAAACAAATATTCATTCCAAGAAAGTTACAAAATAAATTCTTGTAAACTATGTTTTCTAAAACTTCAAACCAACATTGTTTTACTCAAGAAATATAATTGGACAACAAAACACTTGAGCATGCTTAAATATGAGCTATATAGTTATAAAAAGAGAATTTTTCAACTAATAGACAACTAAGTATTTATCAAACAAATTTTGATTTCTTGAACCAAAGTTGTTTTGTGTTGGAAAAATCCGTGGTGAATTTTTTCACCACTGTTTCGGGGCCTAAATGGCTTAGTTTAACAAAAATAAGTTTAGAAATGGATAGATTTTTTCGAGTAGGTAGAAATCGGTATATTATATGCGCGATTCCGAGTTAAAATGACCAAGTTATGGCCATTTTAAATTGGAACTTTCCTTTATACGAACTTTAACGTTCTTTTGACATTGTTTTGTCAAAATTCAAGAAAATCATCAAGGAATGCTCATTGTGGGTATTTTCTCTGACTAGGTGACCCGGAGGAAGGATTCCTTTATCCCGAAGATTATTACGACTAAGTGGAGTGTGTGAACGACTCACCCGCATAGAGGAATAGTCGACATGGCATCGTGAGTTTATTTCCTTAAAATGCTATACTTGTTGTGCTTGTAAATTAGTTGCATTAGAATTAGGAAAAGATAAATCGATATGTATGTAAAATAATTCTTTGAAAGAATCCTAAGAATATCGGAGCCGGAATTGTTTTAAATGCTTGTTTTAGTACAACCTTTGATTTGTATGAAATTCTTTGATCGCCTTAAATTCAAAAATAATTATGCTATGACATCATAAATAAATGGATTCATGCATACCACGAAGTGAGTCACATTGCATATGGGTTATTATCCTTGGGTGAGAAGGATAGTGCTCATGTCAAAAGCAATACTTAGCGGAGTATCCAAAAGCGATTGCTTGGCGGCTTAAGGGAAATGCTTGGCGAAAAATCTGAAAGTAAGGTCAATTCAAGTAGACTTGGAATGCTTGGCGATGAGTGCTCGTGAGCATAAAACTTTTTAACTAAAACTACTTGAATTGAGGTTATGTATCACCAAAACCCGAATGGAGGGCGCAAATCCATTCAACATATAGTTCCCGGAAAACTATATGCTTGTTTGCCCACGTGTATGTTGCATCACATTTGATTGTTTAAACAACTTGCTTGAAATCTCGTTACAAGAAGTTATTTATGGAAATAGTTCTCACGAAGCTTGTTAGCTTATACACCCATAGATATCTTTTGCAGTTTCCCTATTTATGGTTAAGGCCATAAAGACCCTGCGGGCAGGTAATTTCTTTTGGAGCAAAGAAATTCTAGATAAAGTTTAGCTTGGATAAGATATGTAACCTTCTTGTAATAGACTAGAGATTAAGGGAAAATGTCCTTGAGTTTTGTAAGAATATTATTATAGGTAAATAAATATTATGAGTTCTCTTTTCTTAAACATGTTATTATATCTTGTCAAACTTCATAATCCCGGGTATGGTCCTCTAAACTTGTGAGAGCACGCTTTACACTTGATATGAAAGCTTTTGGGAATGGCTAAGGTTATCATACTTAAGCTTTAATATTGAGTGTGGCGGACTGTTACGTTTAGGGTACCTTTCGGGACGTGACAAAGGTTGTCATACTTAAGCTTTAATATTAAGTGTGGTAGATTGTCACTGTTAGGGTACCCCTTGGGGCGTGATAGTTCTCTATTCCAACATAATCCTAAACCTAATAGACATCCTCTGGCGAATTCATAGCCGTCAAGACGATTCAGTAATCTAAATCAGGTAATCAAATCATCAATTTTCTTTTAGGTTTCATAGATCTATCAAGTTCTTAGAGTTTTTATATTGTTTTGAAGGAAAATTGGATAATCGTTTTAGTTTTCTTGGAGAATATGAAGATTTGGCGTTTAAGGAAAGTTAAGGATTAGATCCAAGTAATTTGATAACCATTATTTCTTCCAGAGCTACAAATCTATAATTTCCTTAGAAATTTTGTTGTTTTTGAAGGGAGATTGGAGAAAACCATGATTATCTTGGAGATCTAGATTTTATGTTATAAAGGATTCGATAGTCCAGATCAGGTAATGAGATCCCTATTTTTCTTCTATGGGATTTTACAGATATATTAGTTTCTTAGAGTATTATTTATGGTTTTGAAGGAACTTTTGGAAGAGGAACCCTAATTGAGTGGGAATCTGATTTTTGGTGATCAAAGAGAATTGAGAGTTAATTCTAGATAAGTTTATATGTTCTGAACCTTTATGATTAAAAAGGAATGATTTTTATTGGTTTTGGTTTAATTTGTATTGAATAGATTCTAGGGTTTGGAGGAATTGTTAAGGAAAAATTTGATCTTTTGGAAATTTTGTGATTCCATAAACAAGGAAAACGGGTAAGATTGATTCTTTCAACCCTTTAGATGATCTAAAAATATAATCTTTTGTTAAAGTTTTTGTATTGGTTGATAGGAATCAAAGTTCTTGGAGATCTAGAAGAAAATCTTAAACTGTATTGTTTGAGGATTTTGTGGCTCTACAATTTATAGAAGAAAGGTGTTTTGGTGAATTAGGGTTCTGTTCCTAAAGCGAAATCAGGTACGACCTTTTATTGTTTGTTGTATTTGCTTGCAGGTTTAGTTTTCTGATTGTTATCTGTAAGAACATATATATAAATGAACTTAATTATATTCGACTTAATTTGTTTGTTTAGATGTCTTTGGCTTTGACTAGTAAAAACCTGGCAGACAGTGATATTGGTGAGGCACCCTGATGATTCTTGTGTGTCGTTGTCCCCAGTGGAGTTGCACTGGAAAAGTCTTCATGAAGCTCTTGGGATAAAGTTACAATTTAGCACAGCTTTTCATCCACAAACTGACGATCAATCAGAAAAGGACCATTCAGATTCTGAAGATATGCTTAGAGCTTGTGCTTTAGATTTGGGGAATTGAGATGAACACTTACCTCTGGTTGAATTTGCTTACAATAATAACTATCAGCCAGCGATTCAGATGGCTCCATATGAAGCATTATATGGGAGAAATGTAGATCTCTTTTCATTGGGATGAAGTGGGGCGAGAGAGTGATGATTGGTCCCTAATTTGGTACAACAAGCAATTGATAAGTTCAAATGATCAAACAGAGATTAAAAGCCGTTCAAGATCGATATAAAAGTTATGCCGATTTGAGAAGAAGACCTTTGGAGTTTGAACTTGGAGATCATGTGTTTCTCAAGATATCCCCGACAAAGGAGTTTTTAGATTTGGAGATAAGGAGCAAATTGAATCCAAGATATATTGGACCATAGAAATTTTGGAACAAATCGGGCCATTAGCTTATAGATTGGCACTACCACTAAGTTTGTTAGGTGTTCACAATGTTTTTCATGTGGCTTAGGAAATTCATATCTGATTCCGACGCTATATTGGACAAAAATCAACTGGAGATACTACCAAATTTGACTACTGAGAAGAAACCGATTAGAATTTTGGGCAAAATGGACAAAGAATTGAGAAATAAGTTGATACCGATGGTCCAATGTAGTAACCAATCCGAGAGAGAAGTGATTTGGGAAGTGGAAAGCATTATGAGACAAAAGTATCCTGAACTTTTTGATTAAGAAGGTAAGCTAAGTTTCGGGGACGAAACTTCTTGAAGGAGGGAAGAATGAAATGATCTAAATTTAATTTCTATTTAACTTCCATGTATATGTTTTATTTATCTTAATTATTGAACTAAATGAGCATGTTGATTTATGAGAATTATGTTTGGTAATATTAATATTTGAGTAGATAAGTTGGTAATAGTTTAAATGTGTCTAAGTTAGTATAATTTGAACATTTCATATGTGCTATTTTGCATATGTAATGAAATTAATGTCATTGTTTTATATATATTAATGTGTGCATAGTATAATTAATATTTGTGTCTTTTATACATTAATATGTTTATTTAGTTTAAATTTATAAAATCAACTTTTGATTTGTTTTAAGGAATAGTTGACAAAAATTTACTTAATTAAGCCCAATTTTCATGCCTAAATTACACTCAAATGAGCCCAAATTCAATCCAAAGTATATGCCTTTCAAGTCAAACTTAAGATAATAATAAGTCCAAAATTTGCTTAATTAAGCCCTCTTTTGGCAGCCCTCTTTCATACGAATTTCCATTTTCTTTCTTTCCTTTTCTCTTTTTCTTTCACTCTAAGTTCCAAGCCCTAAACCAAAGAATAACACCAAGCTTTTTGAATGAAAACTCTCTCCAAGACAAGGCTTACTTATGTAAGTTAATATAAGTATAGTTTTGTTTTATTTTCTTTTCTTATAGTATCTATGTAAGATCTTAGATAGAATGAGTTTAATGTCATTAGTTGTTTTGTTCATGCATTAAAATAGGTTGGATTTGCGTTTTGTTATTGTGTGAATTTGTTTATGTGTTATGGTAGTTATATGAAGTGTTGGGAAGGAACAAAGTTAATTGAGTAGTTGAAGTTGAGGATAAGAGGAATGGGATTTGAAGTGATTTAATGTTTAAGTTGCTAGGATTGATTAGTGTAGATAGGAGATCGTATATGAAGCTAAAAATGAACTTAAAGAAGGAATAAAAGTGTTGTAGGTTAGAAATTTTTAAAGTGCAAACAAAGGAAATGAGCTCTTTTCGAATAGGTCTGTTTTTAACGTACACCAGCATCTGGCACTTCAATGCCGCCTGCGTAGAGGCAGTGTTGGAAGTGAACAGAATCGATTTTTTTAAAGCTACTTTAAATGCCGCCGGCTTTGCAAGAAAATTTTGCCAGCGTTTATTTTTTTTCAAAATGTACGCCGGCCATTGGGGCTTCAAAGCCACCAGCGTATGGCAATGTTGGATTGGAACAGAATCAAAATATTTAACGCCTGGTGAAACACCGCCGGCGTATATTTCCCACGCTGCTGGGGTTCATTCAAATTTTGCTAGCATAGGAAGGCTGCGTATCCCCTGAGTTTTTCAAATTCAAACTTCTTCAATCTTCAATCTTTACTTCATATATAATCTCCTAATGAACATATAAGCTAGATCAACATGTTTTATGCATGAATTAGATATTAAAACTATATGCAAAGCTTATTGAATCTCCTTGTATTTAATCTAGGATTGTGTTATATATATATATATATATATGGATGTGAAATCTATATTCAATTATTAATTATTCTGATATTCTTATTTCAGTTAAAGGTTCTTCGATTAGTTCCTCACCGAGTGACTATAGTGATATACTATCGGGTTCAGGTACGCAATAACTTGTTTGATGTTTGTTAGGACTAGGCATTTCTAATTTGATTTAATTCGATTCGGCTTAATGTTTTGATGAAGTGGATGTCTATTACGCTGTTTAATTTGGTCCGAGGAGCAGCAAACCTGTCATGATGCAATGACATGTTAGTTAGGCGCTTAACCTAAGTCATGATGCAATGGTATGCTATGATGCAATAGCGATTCTTTTTGGTTAAGTAGGTAGCCGATAGGGGGAATCGTATCTGAGTAACGTTTACTTAAACTTAGGGGGAAATACCATGGTTTAGTTCAAAGTTTATGGGAACTTGTGAATTAGGCTCATTTTGTGGACTGAGTTTAAGTAGAGTCGGGCAACGACTTTTGAACCCTAAATGAAGCTATTTTCTTTATGAATTAGATATAGGAGATATAAGTATTCGGACTACTTATATCAACCTCCTAAGCAGCTGCTGTTACTCAGGATCCCTAAATTCCCAGAGTGTGATCCCGGGGTTTGAATACCCTCCTGCTGTTTTGTAAAAGAAAACTTGTAAATTTTGTAATGTCTTGTATTGACACTAAACTTTGTACTTGTGATGTATATATATGTATAGATTGCTTTTATTAGCAATCTTGTTTTGTTAAAAGTTCTCTATAAAGTTTTAGTAGATCTGATCAAACAATTTTCATAAACTGTTAGTTTTAGGACAACCTTACATATAATGTGAAAATGTTATATGTGGTTGGGGACTCGGTACTCTAAATCTTGGGATTTAGTGAGTCGAGTCTTTACAGTAATGTCCTTATTTTAGGGCGTTACGTGAATAAACTAAAGATTTTTCCAACAAAGGCTCATGTATTGAAAAATTATGAATTTAGGAAAGAGTTATTATGAGAATAAAAATTTAAAACAAGCTATTCCTTTAAATTTTCGTCCTAAGCTAAAACTTAAAACATATTCTTACAACTTAGAATGATTTTCCTCATAACCATATAAAGTTTCATGTTTTGGAAAATAATTAGTTAAAAAAAGTTAGTATGAAAGTACAATATTATGAATTCCAAATAAATATGAAATCATGATTTCCTTAATTAAATGTCACATTTACAAGATCTAAGAATTTAAAATTTTGTTTAAAAAATTAAACCTAGAAAATTCTTTAAAAGAGAACTATACTTGGGTTTTATGTTATAAATAAATAAAACTATGTTTTATAAAATAAATTGTTAAGTAAGAATTTGTGAAGACCTTTAGAAAATAAATATATTAGATTATGTGTTTTCTAGTTAATCAAATCATAAATTTACAAAATAGTAATTTAAATCACAGGTCAAAAATGATGCTTCACTAAACTCTATCTTTCATAAAAATTGTTTTTAAATTTTATTTCATGATAATATCACTAGAATCATGCATATAATATGAGTCTATGTATATATTAAAAGGTTTTTTTCTGTATGGTTTCATACGAAATTTTAAATCTTGTTTGCAGCGGAAAAGTTAAAACCCTAAAGCCTGAATCCATGTGTTCTAATTAAATCGGATACAAAAAATGATTCGAAATAATACCTTGCAATTTCAAATTTGTGAAAACCGATATCAATCCGGATCTACAAGGTACCATAATCTTGTAGCCCCCTCTACTTCATTCACACGAACAAGCACCTCCAAAAGGAATCACCTTTGTGCACAATCTAGAATGCTTCTAGATTATTTGAGAAGAATCCTGTTTTCTTGTGTTTCTCTTTTAGGGTTATAGAATTTCTCTTCCATCAAATATGATAGTAAAAGTCTTAACCCTAATGAGATACTATCACACCTATTTATATTATGTCAGTATTTTGCACTGACAATAATGCCCTTATCTTATTAGGGTTGGATAGTAATAGTAAATTATTATTCATAATAATAACTTATTTATTCTTCCCGATGGATTTTTAAAATTAAATCATTACCTGGTGATTAGCCTCAAGTACATGAAATAACAATACTTAGTAATTAGCCTAGGGCATAATCACTAACATTTTCAACCATATAATGTTTATGCATTTGCTATAGAATTTTAGATGAAATAAAAATTAAGGAAAATTACAAATCAAGGCTGGAATTTTCGTGCCAAAGCTGTATCAACCTATTTTTCAACCTAAATGACTTTGAATATTAAAAATGACCTTAGAAATATATAGATGTTTTTGAATAGGTATAAAATGACATCTTATATGCGAAATTCCGAATTAAAATGAGCAAGTTATTGTCATTTTAAGTCGGGGTATCACATAATCTGATTTTTGACAAAAAATCATAAAATAGAATTAGAAATTTTGAGTAGAACTTCCATGAAATCTCATCCTGGGTATTTCTTTTTGTTTAGGCGGCAAAGAATATGGGATTTCCCTTCTTAAGAACTACTACGGCTAAGAAGTTGCTATATGGAGAAGTGAGTTTTCATTTACGTTTTATGTATTTGCACATATGATTGTAGAATAGAGCATTAGATATTAGGAGTATATAAAAATTGATATGCATGCGGGTTATTATAGGTACTATGTATGTGATTCGTTATGTGTGATCAATAAATGATAAGCATATTGAAGCTTGATCAGTTGATTAATATAAATTACCCTATGTATATTGTTGTGTGTGAAAATATTGATTGATCACCTTAAATGGATTAATGTCGAATTGGAAATTTCTTATAACTGAATTGCTCATGCATATCACTTAGAATATCATCTTCGCATTTTGCTGCTACTCCTTAGCATAGGACCGGAAAGACAAGCTGCTTAGCTCCATCTTAAGGAATTAGGACGTTCAGGGAATATTACCTCATGGTGTAGCCGAGCCAGATCGATTGCTTTGGGTAAGGAAAGCTCGAGGAATAGTAGCACAGTTCATTGGAATCCAAGACACGCGTAAATTTCAAGAAGGTTGATGGTAACCCATTCAAAGCATTCCCTAACCTCAATGGAGGGGTAAATCCATTCTAGATGCGAAATCAGATAGTTATATGTATTGTTTGATCATATGGTTGCTGCATTTCATATGCTTGCTTGATGGATTTGTTTGATTGCTTTGTTATGAGTACTTTTGCGTAAGAAATATCTCACTAAGCTAGTTATGCTTATCCCCCAATAGATTTCCAATGTTGCAAGATTATTGTTTTTGCACCGGAGACCCATCTCACCTTTTGGGTAGAACCTACATTTTTTAGGAGCTTTTGGAGGAGTTCTATTTTAAAAACTTTAGATTAAATTTCCTTCAAAACCTTTTGGGTAGAAGATGTAAGACCTTTTATTTTAATAAATCATAACAGCATTGCGTTGAATGTTCTACTGCCACTATCCTAAAATGCATAACGCCACCAGTCTCCCTTTATTGTGAACGTACTCCTTATACCAATATGAAAGGTTTTGAGTGACTAAGGTAGTTATTCCCAAGTTTTAATATTGTGTTCGACGTGTTGTCACGTTTAGGGTACCCGATGGGCATAACATGACCTCATTCATAAATAATCAAAGTGATCTTATCATGGTAGTCATTGTCACTCGATGGAAGCATTGAGTACGCAGCGGGTCTAATGCCCATTCTATAACATTACTCATGAGATTGAAGTAATCTCATAACGGGTTTGGCAATCATAACACCTTTCTGTAGATCGAGGTCAAAGCAACCTCATCCATGAATGATCAAAGTAGTTATATCATGGAAGTTGTTGTTGCTCGATAGAAGCATTTGTGCCAAGCATGTAGTAGGTACAATGCCCATTATGCAACATTAATCACAAGATTGAAGCGATCTCAATTATGGTGGATCAAAGCAATCTCACAATAGGCCTAGAAGTCATAATTGTTGAATTGTTGATAATGAAAAATGACTAAGCTTGTTACACACACATGTGGAAGCAGAAGCTACAAGGCAAGTTTCTAAATCAATTTTAACTTCACTTAACCAACTATTATATCGCTTGTCAATCACGCCTAATTCATGCAATTATAATGTGGAGTTCAACAATAATAATAAAGAGATAAGGAAAGGAGAAGATCACATCGGCATTTAATGTAGAGTTTAGCCCGGCCCTAGTCTCGATAGTTCTTAAATTGCCTCACTCAAGGAGAATTTTCTCACATTTCATTTAATAAATAATTGCCTCAACAAGAGGACTTCAACAAATGCCTCACAATAAGAACTCCAAAATGCTTACCACAAGTAGGACTTTACATTGCCGACAAACGAAGACTTCGCTCAATGCCTCAACACATGAGGACTTCACCTATTATCTCAAATACATTAAGACTTCAATAAAGTACTCAAAACACATGTATGAATAGTGTCTTACAACAAATTCAACTAAGCACACTTTGACACTATTCACACTTTCACTAATATAAATACTAGAGATAGGCAAAAAAACAACCAAACCAAAACATTCGTAACTAAACTAAACTAAATCAAATCGAAAATATGTTTTTTTTTTAACAATTTGGTTTAAAATTTTTTTAATTCGAACCAACTTGTAAATTTTTGGTTTGGTTGAGAGGTAAACCAAACCAATTCGTAAAACCAAACCAAACCATTTTAGAAAAATATAATTATATTTTACTTGTAAGTTTTAACTATATATATTTTTTTATGATGATTAAAGGTCATATATGTTTATATGATTTCATTTGATATTTATTATTTGGTGAATATTAATTCAAATCAATATGTTATTTTTTAAATTTGTGTTTTGGGCTCATGATAGATACATATATATATATATATTTTATGATGAACTATTATTTTTTTAATAGTTTTTAACATTATAAAGTATAAAATTTATTTATTTAGTTATAAACTCTTATTATATATTATTTTTTAATTTATATTGTCAGTGAATCATTTCATTCGTTGATGAATTTTGTTGATATAGTATTTTTTATTTTGGCTAAATTTATTGGTAGATTATTGATTTGATGGTTTTATTAAAAATTGTAAATTATGACTTTCTATGTATTGGTAAGTTAATGTATTTTATTTATGGATAATTTATTTTATAGAGAACTATATATTAAAAGTATGATGAATTCATAAAGTATTTTATCATGATTTATAATATAAACTTTATAAAGTGATATACATATTTAAGTATCTACACAAATGTTAAAAAACTATAAAAAAGAAAATTTTTAGTTAGAATTTTGATTTAATTTGTAATCCAAACGAACCAAACCATTATTTAGTGGTTTAGAAAATTTCTACTTCGAACTAAATTGGTACTTAATGCTTTGGCTTGGAATGGGAAAAAAAAACAAACCATAAATTATGGTTTTGTTTGATTTTAAGAAAAACTGAACCAAACCAATACGTGTCCACCCTTACTAAATACAAACACAAATGCAAATGAGAGAGTATTTTGACATAATATTGACCTATTAAGCTCCATTTTCATACACAAAAACTCTTACGATGCTTCCATTTATAAGCTCTCTAAAGAAAGTGACCGTTGTCCCAAAAACATCTTGAAATGGTCCAATGAAAAAAGTTGTAACAGCTAGTTTTTAGTGTACCAGTGAGTAGGTCCAAACCCTCATTGACTAGTCGGTTCAAGTTTTGTGCCCACAGTCTCCCTACGATCACTTTTGATCACCAAAACCTCTTTTCCATTGTAGACCAGCGAGTCGATACATGCTTTAACAATTTCTATATGCTTTTGTATTTTAGCCATATCTCTTTCATCTATACTTTAATTGAGATTATTTAAGATGCTATGGCAAGCTTAAAGAGAGCTCTACAACTTTCATGTTTTGAGCTTTAAAAGCTTTGAAAAGAATCAAAGCCTAAAACGTGCTTAAAGCAATCTACAACAACACCCACAAACAAAAAATACAAACATATATATACACACATAGCTCAAACATATTAAAAACAAGTTTTCCTTATTAAATGTAACTTAAATAAGTTATGGAGGATTTGTGCAATCCATTTTCTCATCAAAACAAGATTATAACCTCCACATGATTCAATAGTTTTGCATAATTGAATTCAAAGCTACCTCATCTTCGAATAATTAAAGTAATCATATCATGGTAGTTGTTGTCACTTGGTAAAAACATTTTCTCCTAAGTACATGGTGGGTGTAACGCCCTCTCTACAATATTACCAATGAGATTGAAGCCATCTCAACTATGATAGGTCAAAGCGATCTATAGCAGACTTGGTAGTCGTACTGCTTTTCAGCAAAATTGAGGTCAAAATAACTTCATTCATGAATGATCAAACCAATCATATCATGCAAGTACCAAAGCAATTTTTAGTAGCAATCTGATTCTAGAATATACATTGTTACTTATTGGTGACTTTTATAATCCCTACTATTAAATAATTGTCACGCCCCATAGGGTACCTAAACGTAACAGTCGCCACATGCCATATAAGATTCCCGAATTACCACCTTAGTCTTTCGGGAGTCTCACATAGATGTAAGGCGTACCTTTACACAATAGAGTACAAGTCGAATGGAGATAAAAGCTTAATTTGGCATGCATGGGCAATAGGATATAATTCATGAACATAAAAGAATATTACATAATTCTAAGGGGCATTCCCCGCAAAAGAATATTAGCGGTCCATTACAGTCATCCAAGTCTTAGAAGTTTTCTATGGAAGTCTTTATAAAAAATTATAACTTCTAGGGAAAACTCCTAGCTTCAGTACTGTTCAGCTGGGTCTCTTCGCCTAAGCCATAAATGCGTAAGCTGCAAAAGGAATGGTCTGTAGGGATGTAAGCTAACTAGCTTAGTGAGTGTAATCTCCACAAAGACATTTATCAAACAATTCAACCAAGTTATTAATCAAGCAAGTGTATGCATCAAACACATGAGTTCAACATATGACCAACGGAAATCATATGTGGATGGAATTGCGCCCTCCATCCCGGGTTAGCAGATTAACGAATTCTGCGGACGAAATATCCCGTTTATGGCTCACGGCTAACCTACGATTATCGATGTCGTTTATGGTTCCGACTAACCTCGATTATTCGATGTCGTTTATGGTTCACGACTAATACAAATGCTCATGCTCCATCCCTTGCTATGCACATGCCAATTTATCATTTACTCAAGTAGTTGATTAAGCAATTTACTTAGGCGATCAATCAATTTATCAGACAATCACCATAGCTAATATACAATCAAAGTTTATCACCCGGTTTCGATATTCTTAATTTGTTCTCACATCATCAACAATCATATAATTTCCAATAATCCACATTATTCATATTCCTTTCAATTGACCTACATTCTAGTGCACTACTTTACAAGCACATACAATAAATGAATTGGGAAGAAAACTCACTCCGCCATTGGTACTCCGGTCTTCTAGTAGTATAGTCCGAGGTAACTCGTCACCGTCCACGGTTCACCTATTCATATAAGAAATTACCCTAATAAGTATTCTATCAACTTAGGACACTAAAAACTCTAAGGAAACTTAGTGAATGAAATCGGAATTCGCGTCATTCCGAAGTTCCGTTTTAAAATGGCCATAACTTGGTCGTTTTAGTCGGAATTTCGCAAATTATATACCGATTCCTATCTACTTCGGAAGAGCTTTCCAAATATGAAGTTTAAATCAAGTTTTGAAAATATCTAAGCCTCGGAATTGAGGGATCAGATCTGTACAGCGGGTTCCTTGATTCAAAAATGCGGTTTTGATGAATCCATTTGAGATTCCTAAATATAAAAATGATACTAAATGCAATGGTAATGATTTTCCTATCATGAATGCATGATGTGAACTTAATAGTCTATGTTCTTACGACTTTTTGGATTTAGAGAACTTTAATATAACCTTTCTTAGAAACCATTTCCTACTAAAAGCTTAGTAAGTGAGTTTATTACATTTGACCACATCTACATTTTACATGGATTTCCTTTGGAAAAATTCTACTTTATTTAAAGAAATTTTGTTCCTTATAATAGTTATATCCTGGCCTTTATTTCTTTAATAAAATCTACATTACAAACTTTTAAGTGGGTCTTTTACTATGGGGTTTCCAAAAATCCGAATTTACACAAGTCCATTTTTAAGTTGATTCCTTTAGAGAAAATATTTTATACTTGAAACTTTAAGTATCTATTATACCTATATCCTAAGGACTTCATTATTTAAGAAAATATCATTTTTGAAGTTGGAAAATAGTGTTTTCTAACCCTACTCCATATTACGAATTTGGATTTTCATAACTTTTAACTCAAAACTTATGGACTTCATCTCTTGTTTTCAACATTTTCTTTAGTATAAAAACTCCTTTAGACTCATGAAAAATACCACTAATCATTATCTATTACCCATTAGGCTTCATTTCTTATGAAATACATGTTTAGAAGTTGTTAAAAGTGTTTTTGACCTTGGTTTTCAAAGTCATCCGAATTTTCAAAAGTCTTTTTCTTGAAAAGTACTTTTCTTTTGACTTCATGGACCCATCTATTTATAGATCTAAATGATAGAAAAGTCATTTACTAAAGACAAAAGTATTAAAGACTATTTATGCACATAAGAACAAATAATAATGAAACTATAATTGCCTACATGATATGAGTATCAAGATGATGGATCTACTTTATCAAAGCTTAAATGAGTTTTAAAAACATAAAAACCATATTTTTATAAAAGATCCTTTGTTTAAAAGACTTTTTGATGGATAAAAGCAAAGCTTTTGGTATAGAAACTCCTTTAAAAGATAGTTCTACCATGAAATGGTTTGGGATTTTTGTGTTGTTATCTCATTGTTCCTACTACAAGATCATGGGAACATGGAGTTGAGATAACCAAAAATCACCTAGCCATAACAAGGTTTCATGAGTTGGAAGTAGTGGAGCATAACTTACTTGAAGTGGATGTAAGATGGAAGAGAAAAATGAGAAGTTGAGAGTGTGTGTGTGTGGCTCCACAAGTTTCGGCCAAAGGGGAAAATAAGGAGAGGAAGAGAGCTTTTGCACTTTGAAATTTTTGAGAAGTGAAAGAATGGGAAGAGAGAGAGTAAAGAAGGCTTATATAGGAAGTGTAATTAGGTTTAATGGATGAGAAAAAAAAATCAAAAGAAGCATGGGAGGGGGGGGGGGGCCATATGCGCCGGTTTTGGAAGCTAAGGGGGAAAAAGTTTGTTTGTTTCATTTTGATGTAACCTTGATTTGATCCTTGCTTGCTTTTCACACTTTGTAAGATATGAAGTGACAAAAGTTATGGAAGAATGGGTTTGACTTGATTGATAGTAAGATTTAGGCTTGTAGGGTGGCTAATAGGTAGTGTAGGTGTACTTTATGAATAGTGAAGAATAGTTGACAAGACAATTTAATTTCCGGTAGTAATGAAATACGAATAAAAAGGCTATAACTGTATTTTTCATAAACCGGAAAATTATGAAAATATATTTTTGAAATCCTTATTTTATTTCGGTTCTAATGAGTACTCATAAGAATATTTTTGAAATTCTAGTTCCGGGGCACGTTTTTCTATAATGGGTCTCGGGATGACCCGGAATTGAAATTTTCAAAATCAATATTTTCTTAGTTTGAAATATATTCAAGAATTATAATCAAAAGTAAATTTTCTTAGAAAAGTTTATTAATTGGAAACCGAGGAAAAGCCGGAATTAGGGTTCCTAGTTCTCACTCCAGGCTTGAGCTATTCCGGTTTAGGGTTTTGGTTTCCGGTTCTAGGGTTATCTTAGCTACTTGAAAAACCGGGGTTTACAACCTACCCACCTTAAAAAGAGTTTTGTCCTCAAAACTGAACTGACGTACCTTGATTCTCAAACAACTCGGGGTATTTCCTTCGGATTTCCTCTTCGGCTTCCCAAGTCGCTTCCTCAGAAGTGTGGTTTCTCCACAACACTTTAATATCTAATCTCTTTGTTCCGAAGCTTCTGAGTCTTCTTATCCAAGATTTCTACTGGGTGTTCTTCGTAGGTGAGATTTTCCTTTAACCGAATCGGTTCCAACTCCACTATCCGCTCAGGGTAGGTACATACTTCCTTAACACTGATACGTGGAACACATTGTGAACTCCTGACAAATTCGGCGGCAGGGCTAGCCGATAGGCCAAATCTCCCACTCTTTCCAAGATCTCAAAAGGTCCAATATACCTTGGGCTTAACTTCCCTTGAGCCCGCATTCTCTTTATGCTCTTGATTGGGTTTATTTCAAATAGACATGATCGCCTACTTGAAATTCCAGCTCTCTTCTCTTCAGATCAGCCCAACTCTTCTGTCTGTCTTGAGCCTCTTTCATTTTCTGTTGGATAACCCGGACTTTGTCTGCTGCTTCTTGAACCAATTCAGGACCAATAGCTAGCTTTTCCACATCATCCCAAAACAGAGGGGACCTACAACGCCGTCCATATAGGGCTTCGTATGGTGGCATCTGAATGGTTGAGTGGTAGCTATTGTTATAGGCAAACTCAATCAGGGGTATATGATTATCCCAACTTCCTTTGAATTCCAATATGCAAGCCCTTAACATGTCCTCAAGGTCTGAATGGTTCGCTCAGACTGTCCATCTGTCTGAGGATGGTAGGCAGTACTGAAATGCAACTTGGTGCCTAGGCTCTTTTGTAGGCTCATCCAGAACTTTGAAACAAATCTTGGATCCCGGTCTGAAATAATCCCTGGGTATACCGTGAAGTCGCACAATCTCCTTGATGTAAATCCTAGCCAATTTGTCCAATGAATAGGTCATATTAATTGGTAGGAAGTGTGCTGACTTGTCAAACGATCCACTATAACCCAGACCGCATCACATCCTGTGGATGTCCTCGGGAATCCACACACAAAGTCCATTGAAATTTGTCCCACTTCCATTCGGGGATAGGTAGTGGCTTTAATAATCCACCTGGCCGTTGATGCTCCACTTTGACTTGCTGACACACGGCACACTTCATAACAAAATCTGCCACATCCCTCTTCAATCCATTCCACCAATAGTGGCTTTTTATGTCCTGATACATCTTTGTACCTCCCGGATGCACCGTGTAACCGGAGTTGTGAGCTTCGCTCATGATCTCTTTTCTCAATTCTTCATCTTCCGGTACACACAATCTTCCTTTCATTCTAACCACTTCTTCATCATCCAGGGTAAAGTCACTATACTTCCCTTTGAGTACTTCTTCTTTGATCCTCTTTATCGCCTCATCATATCTTTGGGCTTCCTTAATCCTGTCGATCAAAGTGGGTTCCATAACCAAATTTGCTATCTCCACTTCGACGTCTTGCCCTATGAATTCAATTCTCAACCTTTCGAATTCCTTTATCAGCTTTTTGTTCTGTGATTAGGCTTGCCACTTCTCCATAATTCTTTCTGCTCAAGGCGTCTGCACAGCATTTACCTTTCCCGGGCAGTAATTTATCCCAAATCATAGTCCTTGATGAGTTCCAACCACCGTCTCTGCCTCATATTTAACTCCTTTTGTGTGAACAAATACTTGAGACTCTTGTGATCTGTGTACACTTCACATCTTTGCCCATACAAATAATGTCTCCATAACTTCAAGGCAAAAACCACAGCGGCCAATTCCAAATCGTGTGTGGGATAGTTCTGCTCATGAGGCCTTAATTGCCTGGAGGCATAGGCAATGACTTTCCCTTCTTGCATCAGTACACAACCGAGGCCATTCCTAGAGGCGTCGCTATGCACTGTGTACGGCTTTTCAGGATCGGGCAATACCAAAATTGGAGCTGATACTAAGCGCCGTTTCAACTCTTGGAAACTTTGCTCCCTCTTATCTGTCCATTCGAATTTCTCATTCTTTTGTGTCAGTTGAGTCAAAGGTTTGGCAATCTTGGAGAAATCCTTTACAAACTTGCGGTAATAACCAGCCAAACCTAGAAAGCTTCTCACCTCAGTTACCGTTTCGGGCTGTTTCCAATCCACTACAGCCTTGATCTTTTCTGGGTCTACGGATATTCCTTCTCCCGTCACTACATGTCCAAGAAAAGATATTCTATCCAACCAAAAATCACACTTGGATAGCTTGGCGTACAACTTATTTTCTCTCAAGGTTTGTAACGCCATTCTTAGATGCTCCTCATGTTGTTCTCTGGTCTTTGAATAGATTAGGATGTCGTCTATGAACACAATTACACATTTATCCAAGAGCGGTTTGTATACTCGGTTCATGAGGTCCATGAATGCAGCAGGTGCATTAGTTAATCCAAACGGCATCACTAAGAACTCGTAGTGCCCGTACCGTGTGCGAAAGGCTGTCTTAGGCACATCTTCCGGTTTTATTCTCAACTGGTGATAACCGGAGCGCAAGTCAATGCGCGAGAACACACTTGCCCCTTGGAGCTGATCAAAGAGGTCGTCGATTCTTGGAAGGGGGTATCGATTTTTGATGGTGACTTTATTCAATTCCCGATAATCGATACATAATCTCATAGACCCGTCCTTCTTCTTTACAAACAACACCGGTGCGCCCCATGGCGACACGCTAGGTCTTACGAATCCTTGATCCAACAGCTCCTGTAATTGGGTCTTTAATTCCTTCAATTCCACCGGAGCCATCCGGTATGGTGCCTTTGATATCGGCTCTGTACCTGGAGCTAGAGTGATTTCAAAATCAATCTCTTTTTCGGTGGTAAACCGGGTAAGACTTCAGGAAATACATCTTCAAACTCATTCACCACGGGTATGTCACTCTTTTCTACTCTTTCCTCTCTAATCCAGGCATCTTCTATTGGCACAATTTCTTCGTCTTCCATCATTAGCTCGAAGGAGCTTAAACCAAGATCTCTTCGCACCGTGATCTCTCCAAGGAAGTCTACTCTCTCCTTCCTGTGGTCATCAAAACTTATCATCTTCGTTGACAGTCCACAATGGCTTTAACCTTACTAGCCAATTCATCCCAAGAATAACTTCATATTTACTCATCTCCAAGACTATCAAATCACTTGTTGAGATGTGTCCTTGGATTTCTAGCAAACAATCCTTTATTATCTCTCGAGTCGACACAACACTACCTGTGGGTGTCTTAATCCTTAAGGTTGTGGTTGTCATGGCTATGGGTAGACCAAGCCGCTTAGCCAAGCTGGTAGTGATAAAGGAGTGGGTGGCTCCCGTATCAAACAACACATAAGCTTCATTCCCATTTACTCCTATGCGTCCTGTTACCATAAACATTTATCACTACTTGGTCCTAATCACTCAACAACTATCTATTCCAGGGTTTCCATATTTCAGCTTTTCCTCTTACACAGGTTTTAAATTTCCTTTATAAAAACTTGCTACGAAGCAAAGAACTTTATCTTAAAGGAACTTGTTACTAACCTGTCACCAGGCCGCCATCCACATCGCCGTCTTGATCCAGCGCGGCCAGCTCCATGCCTTCCTCCTCATCATCCTCGATCATCCATTGGCCTTCAAAATTGTACAGCCGCATACCATGCATGGCCGAGGCTGCACGGCTTCCACTTCTGCTACCGGACCTTTGGGTGTTATCATTTCCTGGATTCCCGTAAGGTCGGGTAGTTCCACTTTTCCTCTGAGGGCACTCGGAGGTTACATGGCCCTTTTCCTTGCAAAGGTAGCAGGTTATAGTCATCTTCTTTGGGCAAGCATAAACCAGATGACCTGCTTCGCCACAAAAGAAACACTTGTCCTTCAGCTGGGGACATTGCCTTGGGTAGTGGCCTCCCTTGCACTTCCAGCAGGAAATATTGGACTTGGTTTGGTTAAACCTCCCACCAGAATTATCCTTAATACCGTGGTAGGGCTTGAATCTTTTCCTCTGTAGCTCGAGCTGGAGGCATCAAAGTGCCTTTTCCGAACACTCTTTTGTCCGGTTCAGCATACTTTCTCTTCTTGGCCCCTTCAATCAAACGGGCCTTTTCGATCACCTCAAGGTAGGTCGACAATCCAGATTCATGTATCTTTATCCTTAGGTCCTCATCGAGACCTTCCAGGAACACTTGTTTCTGTAGCTCCTCACTATTCTTGTATGACTCAGGAGCATACTGCAGTAGGTGATTGAATTGTTTCATACTGCTCAATCGTCTGCCCTTTGTCTCACATGCAAAATCTGCGCTGTACCTTACTCGAAGACTGGGGGGAAATAGTTCCCTAGGAACTCTCTTCGGAAGGTCTCCCAGCTAACTGGGGTTGCCAAACTCCTTCGTTTAGACTCCCACCATACACGTGTTATATCTTAACATGTATGTGCCGTACTCCAAACGGAGGTGTGGTGGGGTCTCATATGCTGCAAAAGAACGCTCAATTTGAGCCAACCAATCTTCCGCCTCATCGGGCTTTCCAAACGCCCCATCAAAGTAGCGGTTACTCTTTATGAAATCAGGGAGGGAACTCCTCTGGTAACCTCTTGGTGGTGGAGGGGGTGGATAACGAGCATTATATGATTGCTCCTCTGGTGGCATGGGAAACTCCTCTTGCATTCTCCTGTATGGAGGGGGTGGTGGAGGTGGTAAAGGTGCAGAACCCCTTAGACTTGGTTCGGAGTTCTGGGGTTGGTTCTGGTTTTGATTCTGGATGAATGCAGCAAACATATTTGTCAAATTCCCAATGGCATTCATCATAGCTGCCTGGGGGTCAGGCTGAGCAGCTTCAGGTATACTAGCTTGGGGTTGATCTGGCTGGTTCGCACTACTAGCCTCACTTGGGAGTGGTTCTTGCTCCCGGTTTCGGTTCCTCCGGTTTCGTCTGTTACATATTGTCTTAATAAGTTTTATTTCTTCTTTAGAGTTTTACGGTGTATAAAACGTTGGCTAAAGAGTTTTCGAAAATTCTAGGAATAATTTAGAGAGACATAGAATTCATAAAAAAAAAACTCAAAGAAAATTTAAAGCTCCAAGTCGTTCATAAAAAGGCTCTTTAAAGTAAAGATTCATAGCAATCAAAGGAATTCCAAATTAAGAAATCATAATAATAAAGAATTCTGAATCAAATGATGATATGAATGAGATTATGATTATGCAATTAAGTATATTGAATGTAGTCTACTACTAATGCAAAAGTATGATGCTTGTGAACTTCATTCTTGGAATCACATAAACTTCATTGACTTGTTTGTGCGTACAAAAGTTGTTTTCAATATAAGTGCAAAATTGGACAAACAAAACAATTCTTCCGAAACTAACCGATAAGTCTACCTACACATCTAGGACATGGAAGGAAAAGACAAGGAAAACAACATACTAGACCATAAAGAGATCCTAAGGCATTTGCATCCCGCCTTGCCTACTATTCAAAAGAAACTATTGGACTTAGGGGATACTACATCCTTCATTCTAATCAGAGTCGTGGGTGAGGGGCTCGGAAGTCGTCCTCGACTAGAGATGCTCCATCATCCTTCGGATGAACTGACTCAAATAGGCCCTAACGGTCAACTCCTTCTCTGAGCGGGTCGGGCTAGAGGCTCTGGTTCCTCTCTTCCTCTTCTTCTTCCTCTTCCTCTTCTTCTTCCTCTTCCTCTTTTCTTCTGCTTCTTCTTCTCTCACTTCTTGATCTCCTACTTGATTTGTTTCCTCCATGTCAATCTATCATCAGATTCATTCCTAATTCCATTTCTCTCTCTGCTTCTCTTCCTGCTTCTTCCCACATCCTACTCCACCTTTCCCTGAATTCACTTATCCAAGGGTCAGCTTCATTCATTCCTCCACAGGTTCTGGAGCTACGGTCAGGGGCTACTGCCTCAACCTCAGGGGTTGCTCACCTACTGGGTATATATCTTTCCATATGTGGGGTCGAATTCTGGTTCTACCCTCCCACTATCGGGTATGTCCAGATCCTATTGAAATCCCAAACAACTGGTTCTGGTGGCGGGTTAGGTGGTTCAGGAGCTACGACTGGAGGGGTAGGGGATCTAGGTATTTCTTCTTCCATCCAGTTTGGGTCCTCTTCTGGGTCTTCCTCCTCCTCAGATTCTTCCATATTATTTTCTTCTCCCTCATTGTTTCCTTCATTCCCTTCATCTTCCTCAACAGCTGGGGCATTAATCAGGTGTACTCCCCCGTTTCCTACTTGTTGGAGCGGAGCTCCTCCTAGGAATGGGATAAGATCAAGTATCTAGCTTGCCACACAAAATGATTTCTGATATCTGCCAAATTCCAATCCCTATGATCATCCAGGTCATCACGGGCGCACATAAAGTGGTCCTATACCATGCCAATTCCCGAAGTCTGGGTGGGTTGGACTTCCTTTCATTTTAAGATAAATGTGGCTTCTCTTAACATGGGTTTCCCCGCATATTCTACCATCACCCTCTCTAGGGTATAAATAGTCTCCATGATTGTCCATCTCTTCTCCTTATTGGATCATACCTTAACTGAACTATCACAGATATCCATCTTGTGTATCTAAGGCCCCTTTTCCATAGCTTATACATCTCTTATATTGTCCTAGGTCGCTGGACCAAAGCAAAGTCTTCACATAAAACCTTAACCGAAGCCGGTATTCCACCATGGTTTCATCTAGTCTTTTGGTGAAGTTCCTAGCTCTTCTCGGTTTCACCCAAGGAAACCTACAACACGAAAACTATTAATTAGCCTAGCTTTTAACTCCAATTTTATCCTAGTTACTTAGTTCTAGGTTTGATTTTAACTCTATTGTCATGCCTAATAACCTAGTGCTCTGATACCACTTAAACTGTCACGCCCCATAGGGTACCCTAAACGTAACAGTCCGCCACATGCCATATAAGATTCCCGAATTACCACCTTAGTCTTTCGGGAGTCTCACATAGATGTAAGGCGTACCTTTACACAATAGAGTACAAGTCCGAATGGAGATAAAAGCTTAATTTGGCATGCATGGGCAATAGGATATAATTCATGAACATAAAAGAATATTACATAATTCTAAGGGGCATTCCCCCGCAAAAGAATATTAGCGGTCCATTACAGTCATCCAAGTCTTAGAAGTTTTCTATGGAAGTCTAATACAAAAAATTATAACTTCTAGGGAAAACTCCTAGCTTCTGTACCTGTTCAGCGGGTCTCTTCGCCTAAGCCATAAATGCGTAAGCTGCAAAAGGAATGGTCTGTAGGGATGTAAGCTAACTAGCTTAGTGAGTGTAATCTCCACAAAAACATTTATACAACAACAATTCAACCAAGTTATTAATCAAGCAAGTGTATGCATCAAACACATGAGTTCAACATACATATGACCAACCGGAAAATCATATGTGGATGGAATTGCGCCCTCCATCCCGGGTTAGCAGATTAACGAATCCTGCGGTACGACAATATCCCGTTTATGGCTCACGGCTAAACCTACGATTATCGATGTCGTTTATGGTTCACGACTAACCTACGATTATTCGATGTCGTTTATGGTTCACGACTAACCTACAAATGCTCATGCTCCATCCCCTTGTGATATGCACATGTCAATTTATCATTTACTCAAGTAGTTGATTAAGCCAATTTACTTAGGCGATCAATCAATTTATCAGACAATCCATCATAGCTAACTATACAATCAAAGTTTATCACCCGGTTTCGATATTCTTAATTTGTTTCTCATATCATCAACAATCATATAATTTCCCAATAATCCCCATTATTCATATTCCATTCAATTGACCTACATTCTAGTGCACTACTTTACAAGCACATACAATAAATGAATTGGGAAGAAAAACTCACTCCGCCATCGGTACTCCGGTCTTCTAGTAGTAATAGTCCGGAGGTAACTCGTCACCGTCCACGGGTTCACCTATTCATATAAGAAATTACCCTAATAAGTATTCTATCAACTTAGGACACTAAAACTCTAAGGAAACTTAGTGAAATCGGAATTCGCGTCATTTCCGAAGTTCCGTTTTAAAATGGCCATAACTTGGTCGTTTTAAGTCGGAATTTCGCAAATTATATACCGATTCCTATCTACTTCGAAGAGCTTTCCAAATATGAAGTTTAAATCAAGTTTTGAAAATATCTAAGCCTCGGAATTGAGGGATCAGATCTGTACAGCGGGTTCCTTGATTCCAAAAATGCGGTTTTGATGAATGCATTTGAGATTCCTAAGTAAATATGCTAAATGCAATGGAAATGATTTTCCCTATCATGAATGTCATGATGTGAACTTAATGAGTCTATGTTCTTACTTTTGATTTAAGATTTTTAGAAAAAACTTTCCTTAGAAACCATTTCCTCTCAAACTTAGTAAGTGAGTTTACTACATTTGACCACATCTACATTTTACATGGATTTCCTTTGGAAAATCTACTTTATTTAAAGAAATTTTGACCTTATATTAGTTATATCCTAAGGCCTTTATTTCTTTAATAAAATCTACATTTACAAACTTTTAAGTGGGTCTTTTACTATGGGGTTTCCAAAAATCCGAATTTACAAAGTCCATTTTCAAGTTGATTCCTTTAGGAAAATATATTTTATACTTGAAACTTTAAGTATCTATTATACCTATATCCTAAGGACTTCATTTATTTAAGAAAATATCATTTTTGAAGTTGGAAAAATAGTGTTTTCTAACCCTACATCCATTATTACGAATTTGGTTTTCATAACTTTTAACTCAAAACTCCTATGGACTTCATCTCTTGTTTTCAACATTTTCTTTAGTAAAAACTCCTTTAGACTCATGAAAAATACCACTAATCATTATCTATTACCCATAGGCTTTATTTCTCTTATAAAATATAAGTTTAGAAGTTGTTAAAAGTGTTTTTGACCTTGGTTTTCAAAGTCATCCGAATTTTCAAAAGTCTTTTTCTTGTAAAGTACTTTTCTTTTTGACTTCATGGACCCATATATTATAGATCTATACACTAGAAAGTCATTTACTAAAGACAAAAGTGTTAAAGACTATTTATGCACATATGAACAAAATAATAATGAAACTATAAATGCCTACATGATCATGAGTAACAAGATGATGGATCTACTTTATCAAAAGCTTAAATGAGTTTTAAAAACATAAAAACCATATTTTTATAAAAGATCCTTTGTTTAAAAGACTTTTTGATGGATAAAGTAAAGCTTTTGGTATAGAAACTCCTTTAAAAGATAGATCTACCATGAAATGGTTTGGGATTTTTGTGTTGTTATCTCATTGTTCCTACTACAAGATCATGGGAACATGAGTTGAGATAACCAAAAATCACCTAGCCATAACAAGGTTTCATGAGTTGGAAGTAGTGGAGCATAACTTACTTGAAGTGGATGTAAGATGAAGAGAAAAATGAGAAGTTGAGAGTGTGTGTGTGTGGCTCCACAAGTTTCGGCCAAAGGGGAAAATAAGGAGAGGAAGAGAGCTTTTGCACTTTGAAATTTTGAGAAGTGAAAGAATGGGAAGAGAGAGAGTAAAGAAGGCTTATATAGGAAGTGTAATTAGGTTTAATGGATGAGAAAAAAAATCAAAAGAAGCATGGGAGGGGGGGGGCCATATGCGCCGGTTTTGGAAGCTAAGGGGGGAAAAAGTTTGTTTGTTTCATTTTGATGTAACCTTGATTTGATCCTTGCTTCCTTTTCACACTTTGTAAGATATGAAGTGACAAAAGTTATGGAAGAATGGGTTTGACTTGATTGATAGTAAGATTTAGGCTTGTAGGGTGGCTAATAGGTAGTGTAGGTGTACTTTATGAATAGTGAAGAATAGTTGACAAGACAATTTAATTTCCGGTAGTAATGAAATACGAATAAAAAGGCTATAACTGTATTTTTCATAAACCGGAAAATTATGAGAAATATATTTTTGAAATCCTTATTTTATTTCGGTTCTAATGAGTACTCATAAGAATATTTTTGAATTTCTAGTTCCGGGGCACGTTTTTCTATAATGGGTCTCGGGATGACCCGGAATTGAAATTTTCTCAAAATCAGATATTTTCTTAGTTTGAAATATATTCAAGAATTATAATCAAAAGTAAATTTTCTTAGAAAAGTTTATTAATTGGAAACCGAGGAAAAGCCGGAATTAGGGTTACTAGTTCTCACTCCAGGCTTGAGCTATTCCGGTTTAGGGTTTTGGGTTTCCGGTTCTAGGGTTATCTTAGCTACTTGAAAAACCGGGGTTTACAATAATAACAAAATTGTTATGTGGTACCAAGAATAGAATGCTCTTACCAGTCTATGTTCTAAAGCGAAGCAATCTTTCTAGCTTCAAATGTAAACTAAAAACACATAATTTGTGCATAGCGTGTTATGAAGATCACAATGGGAAGTGTTTCTCTTGTTTTATGTTGTATATGTTCAAGATTATATTTATTATGCTTATTATTTAAGTAACACTATATTGCCTACCTACATATTCCTAGATTTTGGGAATGTTATTTATTCGCACTTAATTGATAAATGAAGCTCTTTATAACATATAGAATATATGAGTCTTATTACACTAGACAAGGATTCAAATAAAGCTCTCTTGTTATGATATTTTGCAATATTATTTACTTTTATCTGTGATATAATATACTTCCCCATTATAGAAATGCAATACCATAAGAAATTTTTTTAGTTTATTTTGTTATTGGCTAAGTGACTTATGTGGTACGTTATAGCACAAATGATGGATAATTCACAAAATTAAATAATACAACTAAACAAAATATGCATCGCATTACATATTGTATGTCAGTTTATATTAAATCTTCAGTGACATGGTTGCACTATGTGACGATGGAGGCACTAAATTAAGCAAATAGTGACTTAGTATTAAAGGCACTTGATGAATGCCGAAGAACCCTTTTCTTCTTTATTTAAAAGAATTCTTAGGAAAAGGGGCAAATGTAGATGATGGATTTTTGTATGATACAAATTCATAAGCCAAACTTGAATAAACTAAATTATTGTTAGACTAATTATTTGAATTAGTGACGAGATCCAAGTAATAAGACCTAATTTGGGATAATTTAGACGATATTGAATTGGTAGGCTCAAAATAGGGTTTATTAAAAATGTTTTGTACATTTTTAACCTTTCTCAACAAGCTTAGGTGTTGATGGGTCTCACTCTGTGTGTGTGGTGTGATTGGACTTTATTATTTTCATTAGGCCATTGTGGTTATTAAACACAAATAAATCTTTATCATTAATTGTTCATGAAATCCAATCGTGATAATCTCTTGCTACTAAAATAAATACATGATCATACCAATCTGTAAGGAAATAAGAACTTTTTGATAGATAAGTTATTATAAGATCCTCAATTGGTGAATTTGCCTATTATGCCTCTCTAATCCCTCTCCAAAATATTCCGTTTACTATCATTTTATGTAGTATTAATCCTTTACCAATTCAAACCACGAGAAGTGTGTCAATTTATGCTACAAGCACGTGATATACATGATGAATTCTTACCTTTACAATAGGAAAATTAGTGGATTAAGTAATATAGGATAGTTAGCGGATTAGGTAAATTAACTAAGCTATCTTAACTTAAAGTTTTAGTACTCAAGTTTATCATGGCGCCCTATAGACTTTTTAGCTTACATTTTCTAGTCTAATATATATATATATATATATTTGTTCAAAAAAAATATATATATATATATATTTATATTAATATATATACTATGATGCTTAGTCTCAAGTAGAACTTTACTAACATTTGGACTTATCTCAATTCTCAACTAGATTTGTTAATTAATTGAGCTAAATGTCATCAAAGTCATCTTTGAGCTCAATTAAACTATTTTTGAATTAAAAAAAAAAAAAAACCACATCCAGAGACCTTGTGAATAAATTTGTTTCACTTTCACTCTTTTATGTATTTAGTACGCTTTTACTTTGAAATGATTTTATGGTAATTATTGAAGCAGTGTTTAAAGAGTTCAAAGTCAAATGGCCAATATTATCAATTTCAAGAAATTTGTTACTTTTTTTTTTTTTTTGGGCTAAGAAAGTGTTGCTTTATCTAAATTGATTTCAAAAAATAAAAAAATTTAACCAATGTTGTAAGATATTATTAATTTGGTGCCTATAAGGCTTGGCAATAACTTTTCCCTGGGTCCAAAATTTGGAGGAAACTATGTTAGTATGATTGTATCTCATGATTAAGTCGAATGCTACTTTTTCAAACCCATGTGATTGCAACCTACTTTCGGACGACATTCTCTAATTTTCCAAATTATAAGCGGAAAAATCTGCCAACTTTTATCCAACTCCATTGATGCATTCCACAAAAGCTAGTTCCTTTCAGCTTTCTCATAAATGCATGCCGACTTAGATATTTTTCGGCTAAGAGTCTTTTGGCTGCTGGTCGGAATAACCTTTGTGACATTGTAGCTCAAAATTGAATCTTACACAAAGCTTTTCGTATGTTGCATTTTCTTTTGTATGTTTTCCTATTGCCATACATATTATGTATACCAGTGAAGAGAACATAAAAACGAACGAAACCTTTAATTTAATTGTAATTTCATGGTTGATGTTTTTGTTTACTTGGTCTAACAAAACCGTAATTTCCTTCACAATTTAGTTTGGAACTAAAATACCTGTCACCTTAACCAAACTTGACAGGAAAAATATGATATTTTTATATCTAGTTAGATTAACAATTCATTTTAAAAAATACGTTCACGGTTCATAAATGGATTCAATTTAAACCATAAATTTAATTAAATTAGTTAGCAACTATCCTTATCACCGGCTTTAACTTAGAATTGGTATCTTTCTCGAGTTTGCAAGTCTATAGCTAATTTAAAAATCATCTAATTTAAATAATATATGCTCCTTTGAGATAATGATTATTCATTTCATTATTATATTATTTTCTTAAAATGGACATTAAAGGCCTTCTGACATAGTAGTACTCCAGTGCTTTTTTCATGTGATGTGGCCAAATTTTTTTCCTGTTATATTGAAGAAGAAATTGAGGGTATATTCCATGTATTAAGATTCAAACCATCCACGTACCGTAGGAGCTATATTACATAGATTAAGATCTGAGGTCTGTTTGTTGATCATATTTGATAATTTTAGTATTATATTTTTATCGTTTTCAAATAAATATTTGTTAAAAATAGACATTAATAAAAAACTGATAGTTTTACTTATAAATAAACTAAACAAATATAATATAAATAAATTACAAATACAAATTTTACACAAATAAAAATTATACGATTCAAAAATCCCTTTAACTATTCTGCACCATGTATCTGTGCTGAACGCTTTTTGAAGTTTTAGCTACTTTTTAACTTTATGTTTGTTTTCCTCCACATATGAAACCCTTTTTTTCTAGTTTTCTTATTAGATCACACTATAAAGTCCCTTTCCATTTCCCTTTGCATGTGTTCTTGTTAAACTCTGTCCAAATAATTGCCAAAAAAAAACAAAAAACCTCTGCCCAAATAGACTCTTAGTTATATAATTTAAATTTGAACTCTCCTTTATGAGGGCTCTTCATCAAAACCTCTGGATATGTAGTCAACCTTGAAACTGAAGTTGGCGATTATGCAGGTAATTTGTTTCAAGATATGGTGGTTGAAGTGGCTCTTCTAAAGAGTGCTTTTAGGTTGAAAGAAAGGGCATGAAGACTTTTTAGTAAAATTTGATAGTAACCATGGTATCTTTTACTGGATTAGCACTTGGTTTAAGCCTAGTTTTTGGTTGTCTCCTACTAGCCCTTGCAGCAGAATTATACTATTTGTTATGCTGGAAGAAGAAGTCATCAACAACAATAGCAAAGATGAAGGCTTTCTTCAGTTCATTTCTTGGAAAAGGGTTACTAAGTTTTACACCAACAAATCACAAGAAGTCCTAAAAGGCCAAGATGTTACTGTTGTTGTCCAGGAACAGTCAGACCCAAGTTTCGATTCCAAAGATGTCTAAAAGCATGTCTTAGTGAAGAAAGTGCGGAGTCAGAACTCATGAGGCTGCATAATCTATCAGGACCACCAAGATTTCTCTCCACTATTAAGGAAGAATCAAAAGAGGACATGGAATCTGATGATGCAAAATCTAAAGGCTCAAGGACTAGGAGTTTGAGTGATCTTACCATATCAATTGACACCCCATTTGTATCTCCTTTGGGTCCTTCTGCAAATACTGTCCAAGATGAACCCTTCAAGTTCAACCCTTTGTTTGAAACCTCATCAGATGGAGATTCCATAAGAGTTTTTCAATCGCCATTGTCGTCGTCTCCTCCACCGAAATTCAAGTTCTTGAGGGATGCAGAGGAGAAATTGGTTAGAAGATTGAGAGAGGAGGCTAAGAAAATGGCAAATGCAAGTTCTAGTGTGTTTCAATGTCCTTCAAGCTCTTCGCAGGTACTTCCGTTGGCATCTTCACCCACAAGTTTTGAATCAGCTCAAAAGAGTCATCTATTCATTAGTTTTCAAGAAGCGAGTCCTTTTTTTTTTTTTAAACCCCTTTCCTTTATTGACTTCATTAGTTTTGTTAGCTTGGTGATGTATGTTAGCCATGTGCTGTTGCTCAAAGAAAAAATTAGGTCAGTTTTCACTTCAAATTAAGGAATCCATCTTGGCATATGATTATTTAATCAGGATCTATGTCATTCTTCATCCGTGTTAGTCCTTAATGAATCTCATAATTTAATTTTGCCTCTACTTTTTATGTGATAGGTCTAAACCCTCTTGAAACTTTTCTGTACTATGTTAGTGTTCTCCATTTGAATGTTGGGTATCAAGTCTCAATCAAAGAAAAAAAGTGGCAAACGTAAAGACAAATTATGCTGTGAAGGTGTCAAATGACCTTTTACCTAAACAACAAAAGATGTATTATTTTCATTGGACAAAGAGAAATTTCCCGCTCCAAGTATCAATTCTTTTTGCACTATCTTCCCCTTTGAAATTTAAACCATGCATGTATCCATATCCAAACTGTATAGTGGGAAAATGCCAAACTGAGAAAGAGCGAATAACCCTTTGTCTACCACTACTAGAATTCATGGAAAATGATTGATAAGGAGGAGCATAATTTCTTCTTTTTAAAAAGTGGACGTTTTTTTCGTAATAGTCAACTACCATTATTAGACATCGGCTGCTACCTTCACCTTCTCCCATAATCATGATCGTGATTTTATTGTACTTAAGATATGATGGTTCTATTGCAATAGTAATAATAAAAATTGAAAAAATTCTGCAAAAATGCTTTTTAGCAAAATCAACACATAAAAGAACATGAAAGTGAAGAGTTAAAATCTTCAAATGGAATTTCATAAATGAAAATGGTAGCAACATCTGCCTTACATTGCCGCTAATAGTAAATGGCTACTGTTTCCTAATTTTATCAGCATAAAGAAAAATTGCAGTGTTTCAAAAGCACGTAACCTTAACTAAATATGAAATCAACAATCTAGTCAACTTCCTCAATCTTAGGGCCAGCTCCGCTTCCAGCTGCAGGAGGCGCATCGTCATCCATAGCAGCACCGGCACTAGCTCCTGCTCCCTGATACATTTTAGCTATGATGGGATTACAGATCCCTTCAAGATCCTTCATCTTATCCTCAAACTCATCAACTTCCGCAAGCTGGTTTCCATCTAGCCATTGAATAGCCTCTTCAACAGCATCCTCAATCTTTTTCTTGTCATCAGGACTAAGATTTGCACCTATCTTTTCATCTTTAATCGTGTTTCTCATGTTATATGCGTAGTTCTCCAAGGCGTTCTTGGCCTCAACCTTTTTCTTGTGTTCTTCATCCTCTGCTTTGTATCTCTCTGCTTCTTGGACCATCTTCTCTATGTCCTCTTTCGAAAGTCTTCCTTTGTCATTAGTTATTGTGATCTTGTTCTTCTGCCCTGTGGTTTTATCCTCTGCAGATACATTCAAGATGCCATTAGCGTCAATGTCAAAGCATACATTGATCTGCGGCATGCCTCTTGGGGCCGGAGGGATTCCTGAGAGCTCAAACTTGCCAAGCAAGTTATTATCTCTAGTCCTTGTTCTCTCCCCTTCGTATACCTGGATCAACACACCCGGTTGATTATCCGAGTAGGTAGAGAAAACCTGTTCCTTCTTTGTAGGAATAGTTGTATTCCTAGGAATCAACACTGTCATTACTCCTCCAGCTGTTTCAAGACCAAGAGAGAGAGGGGTAACATCTAGCAGCAGCAAGTCTTGAACCTTCTCATTGCCCTCTCCACTTAGGATGGCAGCTTGCACAGCAGCACCATAAGCAACCGCCTCATCCGGGTTGATACTTTTGCACAGTTCTTTCCCATTGAAGAATTCTTGCAACAGACTCTGCACTTTTGGAATCCTTGTAGACCCACCCACCAAAACGACTTCATGAACCGAGCTCTTATCTATCTTAGCATCCCTTAAGCATTTTTCAACAGGCTCCATGCACTTCCTAAACAAATCCATATTGAGCTCCTCAAATCTGGCCCGTGTAATGGTGGAGTAGAAATCAATTCCCTCATAGAGAGAATCTATCTCAATTGTTGTTTGAGCAGTAGAAGAAAGAGTCCTCTTTGCTCTCTCACACGCAGTCCTCAATCTCCTCAATGGCCTAGGATTGCCACTAACGTCCTTCTTGTGCTTCCTCTTGAACTCTTGCGCAAAATGGTTCACCATTCTATTATCAAAATCTTCACCTCCAAGATGCGTGTCTCCTGCGGTAGCCTTCACCTCAAAAATCCCCTCTTCAACAGTCAAAAGCGAAACATCAAACGTTCCACCACCAAGATCAAATATAAGGACATTCTTCTCACCAACACTAGCCGCCTTTTTATCGAGTCCATAGGCAATGGCTGCTGCTGTGGGTTCGTTGATGATACGCATTACATTCAAACCGGCAATGACACCGGCATCTTTAGTAGCCTGGCGCTGAGAATCATTGAAGTAAGCAGGGACAGTTACCACGGCATTTTTTATGGTTGAACCGAGGTATGCTTCGGAGATTTCGCGCATCTTAGCTAGGACCATGGATGATATCTCCTCAGCAGCAAATTGCTTCTCTTCACCCTTGTAGGTGACTACAATTAGTGGCTTGTCACTTGGACCAGCAATGACCTTAAAAGGCCACAATTTCATGTCGCTTTGGACTGAAGGGTCGCTGAATCTCCTTCCGATTAAGCGTTTTGCATCTGATATATTTAGAACATGAAGCATGGATAAGCTATAGCTCTAAATTCTAATGAATAAACTTCTATAAACTCAGATACATAAAAAATCATTTAAATGAGAACAGATAGAAAATATACGTTGGGGTGGGAAAAAAAACCGAGTAAACCAAAAAACCTTGTAAACCAAAAAATCGAACCGAAACCGCAAAACCAATCCAAAAAATATGATTAACCAGTCCATCGGGTTCGATTTAGGTTTATGGTTTAATTTTTTTCGATTTTCGATTTGTAACCGTGAAAAACCAATGGTTAATGGTTAACCGATATCTATAAATATATAATATTATATATAATTAATTTTTTTTAATAGAAAAGGCTAAAAGTTGAAATAAAAATGTAATATTATTAACCATTGATTATGGTCTAAATGACTTCCACTACTTGTGTTTTATGATATTATAGTTCTATCTATATGAACAAAGTTTTTATTTATTTATCTATTTTCTTTTAAAAGTTGTTGGTATTGTGATGGAAAAGAAGTAATAAGAAATATGAGCATTTGATATTTTCAGGGATGAGCTTGAGAGGTTTTGAAACAATAGATATGAAAATTATTTTCAGGTTGCTATTCATATTGTTCTCCTTTTGTGCATGAATTGACATGATTTTATACATTACAGTTAAGATTAAGTTTTAATAGCATGTAACTTTAAGAAACAAAATAGTTTAATTTTTTATGAACCAACTGAAAATATGATTAACTATAACTTTTAGTTAACCATTATGTTAAATGGTTAAAAACCAAAAATCGAAAATATTAATCGAGAAAAATGGTTAACCGTTAAAGCGGTTAACCGTTAATAATAGACTGGTTTAGGTTTGGTATTTTAAAAAACTGATCATAATGGTTATAGTCAAAAAATGGACGGTCCATGCCCACCCCTAAATATACATAGTTCCGCTCTAGGTGTATATTTGTTTTGATTGAATTTATTTATGTCAATTGGCTAAAAACAAAGAAGAAGAAGAAAAATTATTTCAATAGTAATCAACATTACAATGAAGTGCATTGCAAATAAGATAATATAACTGACAAAAGAATATATTGTTTTATGGTTAGGTTATATATTATAACTGGCTGAAAGTTGGGCAAACAACCCATTAATCTTTTTTTTTTTAAAAAGATTAACAGGAAACTATCACCTTATGTCCAGTACAAGCATAGCAATCAATCTAATTTGCGAGCATAACCTTTGAAGTGAAGACTACTAATATATTAATCATAACAAATGTGGACATAAGTACACACCATAACTTGCACGTTAAACACTCAAATAAAAATAATCTCTAAGGCATAATCAATAGCTTACATTTTCTCAGTGTTCTCACAATTATTGTAAAATATAAAATTTTACTTATACCACAAGATCTAAAAAGCATAAGATAAAAGTCGTATACTTAAATGCGTATTCATTAGTTAGGTATATTTTTTAGGCTAATGATAAAAACATTGCCTAAACTTTTGTACAACATTCAATCAAGCACCTAAAGTTTCATTTTGAACAATTTGGTACATGAACAAAACCTTCATTGGCTTTTTCCATACTTAAAGTTTGATTTTGACTATTTTTATACTTGAACAAAATTTTTACAGTCTTTTTTCATATTTAAAACAAATTCAATCAGGTATAAAAAAAGTTCGTAAAAACTTTTTGAAGTGCCAAAATTGTTAAAACAAAATTTTAGGTATGAAAAAAGTTCGCGAAAAATTTACTCATATACCAAAATGTTTAAAACCAAACTTCAAGTACCTCATTAAAGTTTTTGCGAAAGTTGAAATATCATTTTTGATATTATCCCTATTTTTTATAAATGGATTCGAGTTTTGTAAATTGAGGTCAATTGGATAATATAATATACACTTCCACTCTAAATACATATTTGTTGTTCCAAGACTACCGTCTTGATGGTAATCAATTTATTAAAGATAATTTGGTAAATCTATATATTGTATATTTTCAACAATTAGCTTATATGCCCATTTGGATACTAGGCTCGCTATCATTTTAGTTTCGTTTTTAAACTGAACTGATATTGAGCTGATACTGAATCGATACAGATATAATACCGATGAAAAATTGATAATTTTACTTCGAAGCTAACTAAACTAACCGATACTAATCGATACTAATAAGTTATCAATATAGATAAAAATCTAATAATCCAATTAGGATATAAGAGAATGGAAAGGCAATTAGATAGCCATCAGTTTACGAGTCCATGATGGTAGACTTGAAATTGAAACCAACTAGGGTCAAGCTTGGTCAAGTTTTTAGAATCACCAGCTCTTCCCATGAGATTAACCCAAGCATTGATATGATTCAAAAAATAATAAATAATAAATTTATTTTTAAATGACAATTTAAATTTAAAATAAAAATTAGGTTTAAAAACGTTATCTTTAGCTTGTTTTTTTAAGAAATTATTTAAAATATACATTTCTTTATACATAAACACATCTTTAGTTTTGGTGTCATGCCCAAAGAAAAAAATCTCAAGATAAAAATTAAGTCCCTTGAAAAAGAGATTTTACTTTTTCATACAAGTTTATATAAATCAATAACACATTAATTATTTGTTTACTCCAATAAGGTTATAATAAATGCTATGAAATAGAGTATTAGTTGGATTTTTATTTGTCGTAGTTCGATTTCTAACCGAGCTGAGGCCGGTAGCGGCGAGTAGACGACATGGTAGTTTAAGGGTGCGATAAGGTATGTGATTACTTTTTAGCAAGAAACACATTATGTTATTGACTTGAATGGGTCAGCATTCTCATTTGCTTAGGGGATCCTAGTCCTAACCTGGATGGACCTGAAAGGGGGAAGATCGATAGAGCTACAAAGCTAAGCCAAATAGTTGCGCTGTTCGCACTGAACCCTACCATTTAACTACCAAGAATCTTATTCCTAGTACATAAACACAGAATGGGAGCATTCATCCGCAAAAGCCTTACCTTTCTCTTTCTCACTTAGCAAGCGACAAAAACCTTACTTGTGTTTTTACTTAATTACAAATATATTACCTATATTAATTTTTTTTATAAATAAATGAACTAAATTTTATGGAAAAATGTTAATATTATTAAATACTATTTGAGAAATATATGTTAGTATCTTATTGGACTAAAAAAATTAATTTAATAAAAAAATATTGTTACATAAGAATTAAAAACTATTTTTTTTTCAAAAAAAATTGAAATTAATGTAAAATTTATTTTTTGAGGCTCATAAGATAATTGACACATATCATTCTAAAATTAATAAATGATAGACACTTTTAAATTAAACTCAAATCACCTAATTATTAAAAAAATTAACACAAGTGATATGTTTGTAAATGAGCTAAAACATGGATAGGCTTTTGTAACTAGCCCTTTTATTTATGAATATTTTATTTTAATGAGGTTATTTTAAAAAAAGAAAAAAATCAATTCCGGTATTGAAATTGAATTGTTAGATTGATGAATAGCTATCAATGTGTCGTGTAATATGGATTTCTTATAAAATTACTATTACAAACAACTAAGCATCCTAATAGTTTTTCATAATGAATAAAATTACTATTTTAACAAAATGAAAATGATAAATTTATGTTATGAATAATTGATAAATTTGACCTATTCACATCAGAAAAATTTAAACATTTGTTCCTTTTTTTTATACTTATTTTTATATTTTCTTCCGTATTTCTTTTTATCCCTCTCTTCTCTTAGCTTGAATCCGAATGGACCTGATCGGTCCCATGAATCTAGGCCCTCCACTCTACTTAAACACAAGGACTCACTGAATCCCATGGATCCCAATTCCCAACTCCAAATCCATCAGTGCCAGACCGGTCTGATTTTTGGGTCCAAACTAACCTTCGTTGATGTCTAAAGTTAATATATTCGGAGCATCAAATCTCCAATCCTCTCCATTCTAATACTATGTAAAAATCGGATTGAACAACCAATTCGTTTAATTTGGGAGCATTGCAAATGCCAAAAAAAAAAAAAAAAAAAACAAGTGTACATCCTAAATTGCAAGAAAAACACCTGAAAGGTAAGCAACGAGTTTGATGCCAAAATTCATGGCCTACGATTCCCATGAGTTAATCGTGCGCCATTATTTGCAGAGTGAATAAAAATTTCACTTATACCACTAGATCAAAAAGCAATAGATATGTATTTAACTGTATTTTCATTCTATGTGCTTTTTTAACAACTCATTTATAGAAATAATTCAGTAAGGTTAATTGCATATAACAACCATTTAAGTTAATTTAATTCGAGAACATACTACATCCTTTTAAGACTATCGGTATATTGATTATAATGAATGTGGGGAACCTTGGATTACAGGTAAAAAACCATACAGACGTAATTGTTGGAGTACTATTTTTTCATATGGTACATCCTCAATAAAAAGGTAACCAAAGATTCATAATTTTTGGACTACTTATCTTTTTGCCAAAGAACATGAAACATCTTTTAAATCAAGTTCTATTGCTTACATTTTCCATATATTGATCATGTACCATTATTTGTAGAGTGAACAAAAAAAAAAAAAAAAAACATTTTTCATAACATAATATCTATAAAAGCCAAAAAGTTACTTGATCAATCTTTTAAAGTACATTTTAGGTATGAACTCAGCCATGTCACTAATTGAACAAAATTAACCAAATAATTATATGTGAATTTTTTAATAGAAGTATATTTGCTGCTCCAAGTTTTCCATGGCAATTGAAATCAATCAATTGCAATGAAACAAAACATAGATGTGATAAGTTGATAAAATTATATTGATACAATAGTTAGTTGAGGCAATTATTTGAAAGATGATCAACACAATAACTTTTAATGAGAGTTATCCATCGTCCTTTATTATAATACTATGCAAGAATTCTATTAAACAAACCATTTAATTTAATTTGAAAGGCAACATTAGCAGAAAAGGTTTGAGTTCATATTTCTACATTCTTTGTGTTGATTTTATACGTGTATAATTTCAATAACACAACAAATGCTTTACAGTAGTAGAGTACAGTCCCGAGTGCATGTTAGGTTAAGATTACTGACCAAAAACGGTGTTGATGGGGTTCATGGCAACTTGATTTTTGGCTGCATCACCAATCAAACGTTCAGTGTCGGTGAAACCAATGTAGGACGGGGTGGTTCGATTGCCTTGATCATTTGCTATGATCTCGACACGGTCGTGTTGCCACACTCCAACACATGAGTAGGTCGTGCCCAAATCGATCCCAATGGCCGGTCCTTCTCCTTTCGTCGTCATGTGTTACGACTCCACATCGGTTCTACGAGAAATCGTAGAATGGTATTCAAACCTAAAGGGTTCTCCCACCTAATAGACTAGTCTTTTGGGTTGGGCTCTCCCTTTGGACTTAATACCTAACACCATGTCTTGATGCAAGCCTGGGCTGATTGGAGACAATTTAAGCCTAATTTTTTGGGGGAAAAAAAAGAAATATTACTACTACTATTACTATTCCTGTTACTCAAATCAGTTAGTAATATGAAGAGAAACATGGATTTATACAGAAAAAACTGCCTTATCTTCGTAAGAGATTCTCTTTTCTTTCCTGTTTTTTATGGCTTAGGCCTAGTCCTTAGGTTGATTCATTCATCGTGCGAAACTTATGGTAAATTCAACTTGTCAATTATATAAAATAGTGTTGCAGATGATAATTGGCACAAAATCCTTGTAAGTCCCAAATCGGACGGTGGAAAAGAGATTAGAGTTTACTTTATATAATGTAATACAGTATTATTAAATGAATACTTTTTGTCGGACTTCACGCTCTCTCTCTCTCTCTATATATATTATATCTAGGTCTGTTTGTTTGTTAGCAGAATATAGATATAGACACTTTTTTAAAGTTTTTTCTTAACAAATTATTTATAAAGAATTAGATATCGATAAAAAAAAAAAGTTAGTAGTTCTTATTAAAAAGTCAAATAGATAAAATATAAATATAAATCGGACATACTTACACATATCATTTTGAAAAAGATATAAATATAGATGAAAAATAGACCATCCAAATAGACTTGTAATATGCTTATTAAATATGTTGCAAAAAAAAAAAAAAAGGATTGAGCCACTCATTAAGAACTTTGTTGATAGGTATTTAATTATGTTGAACATATTTAGCGTGCATGCATTCTATTATGTTATTAGTTATAAACTCATTTGATTCAATGCACAAGGGATTTCCTTTTTTTTTCAGTTTTTATTTTATATTCTTTATTTTTTCCACTTTGACATCGCAATTTTAGTATATTTCTTTGTGTTATAGGGTTGCCTAATTCCCTTTGGTGGTATAGGATATCTGATATTGATCTAGGGTTTGTGAAGTTGCAAAAGGGAAAAGCTGAATAGCAAGGTAAAACTAGTGGTGTTAAGTTATCGGATGGAGCTTGCCGTGAAGAGGGTTCGAATGGTACAAAGAACAGAATACAAATGACAAAGGCTAGACTTGTTAATGTAGTGGGCTCTAGGCTTGTGGGAGTATTAAGAAGATAAAATGGAACAAAGGCCTGTCTGTTTAATTTTATCAGCTAGTAAACAAAGCAGTAATAATAATTACAATATAGTAGTTACGTAGGTAAAATAGAAATATTCTAGAATATATTCTGTAACTAACTGGGTGAGCTGTCACTAGCACATGCCACCATGAATTATTTCTTTAGGGAGCTGCTATTTTCTGTTATATATAGTATCACTTTCGTAAAAAAAAATTAATGAAAAATTCCCAAAAATATTATTGCTCCAAAGTTTTCTGTGTTTTGCATTCAATACAATTAGGGCTTGTATTCGAGCTAAGTTCCATAAATTCATCATTTTCATTTCCACCGTGCTTCATTTGGTATTAGAGCTTGCAATGGTGAGGGCTAGTTCTCAAGAAATCCAATACCTAGAGGAAGTTGTTCAACCAGTTTAAAAGTGCAGGCTGTCAAGTATGAAGGCTGGATACTTAGGTATCCCAAGAAGCTCCAGCAGCAACCATCTGCAATGAAAATAGCAATACCAAATGAGACTAAATGGGTAGAAGATAAGGAATTAAAGCAATCATGTATGATTCAAGAATATATAGAGGAGTTTAAGAATTCCATTGATCTAACTCTACCTGAATCTCATAAAATTAGAAGATTTTTAAGTGGATTAAATCATGAAGATAAACACTCTATTAGAATGTTTACACCACTTAATTTGTATCAAGCATACACCCTTGCAATAATGCATGATTCCAGCCATGAAGTTAACACAAAAACCTATCCAAATGCACCACTCAACACCATCAACGACTCATACATAAACACAACCACCATCACAAACTAAACACCATCTCAGAAACACCATATCCACCAAGCTCATCATCAACTCTGAATCTAATTCACAATGAAAACACTGGTAATATCTTCAAATCTAGAAACATGATAACAAACACATACCCAGATTCACCCTACATCATTACCAAAAACCCAAATCTCAACACTCAGGAAGTTGATAGCCCTTCACCAGTAAAGGAAACAATGTTACAGACCGTTGTTGAACCATAACCCAGCAAACAATTACTCAAAACCACTATAGAAACTACCATAAACCATCCAACTCAAATCATTGCCAAACCATATACACCACAAATCTACACTAAACCATACCTAAATACAATAAAAACATCAATACATAAACTTAAATTTCTTCACAACCCTTCACCATATGTCATTACTTACAACTCTAACACAAGCATTACAAATAAAACCTTATATACAAAATGGCCAAATAATGTGAGAATTAAGCGTCATAACACATTAGATCTGATCCCTAGATGTAAACAGAAAATATCTAATAAGTCAGAGCATCTAGCTATGGAGGAGGATGGAATTGTTGAAGTCACTATTAAAAGGACTTTGGGGAGACCTCTTAATGAGATTGACTCTAAGGAGATCAGTGTTAGGGCATGGTTAATTCTTAAGTGCCCTGTAGAACGAGCGATTGAGGTCAATGAAGTGCAATTTAGCATGGAGAATGTAAAGGTCATGATTCAACATAAGGTAATTGCTCCTAAAGCAATTAGTGTACTTAAGGAAGTCTTTAGTGGCAATAATGTTGAGAAGGAGGCAGAGGAATTGGAAAGTGATTTGACTAAACCCACTTTGTGTGTCATTGGTGAAGACAACAACAATGCAAAATCACATAGCATGTGTGTTAGGGCCCATTTTAAGAAGGAAAAACTCAGTATCCATACTGAAACAAGAAGTTCCACAAGTTTTAAGGATGAGATTTTCGTTAAAGGTCTCAATTTCACTCTAACATAAAAAAAAAAAAACCGATTATTGTGAACTTAGCTAAGGGTACTAAATTTCATAGCATTTATATGACCCAGAAGTCCTGTTCGGGCATGCATGGAATGGAGCACTCTTCAGATTCTTAGACACTACTGTTGATAGCATATGACTTAATCTTGGAGATAATGTGGTTGATTTCACTAGAAATTATATGCTAGAAATTCAAGCTAATTCGAATTGAGTTGTTATGGCAAGACAAACAATGTACCTTGTGGGGCCGAAATGAGGATAGAAAGATAATTAAAATGCACGTTTGAATACTGCTTCACCACTAAGCAAATTGAACATCAAGCAAAAACCCATCTGCATAGGGAAGTCGAAAGACATCACTAAGAAGGAGGAGATTTGTTCACTAGAGTTTTATCACATGAGAACCCTAGCCGGAAAGAAGCAAACAAAAAGGGGTTTTAAGAGAGAACCTCTTAAGACAAATTGCAATACTCAACTACCTTTTCATATCTTCCAACACAAGAAGCACCATGATCAAAGAGATTATCTCTCTCTCAAACTACCTATGACACAAGCACAACGAGTGTTAGAACTGCTAGCCTTTGTAGATCGAAAAATGGCAATAAATGAGACTTCTAGCAAATCACAGCTTAATTTCCAATTCAACCCTTATGGATATGGGTATCTAAAGAGGAGGGGAGTGCAATAGCGTTTACTATGGAAATTTACAGGCAAGGGTCCCTAAGATAAACAAAGATGCAGACGCTAGGCCCTAGAAATTATGAGTCATCCAAAGTCTTAGATCAAATTGGAACAATAGCTTACCAATAAGATCTTCCATAGAATTCTTTGATACATTCCGCCTTCCATGTTTCCCAACCGAAGCTATATCATGGTCTTTATCTAGATTTATCTTCGACATCACCTGCAACATGAAAAGAAGGTGAATTAGAACTTCAAGAGATAATAGATGGGAAGATAGTTCAAAGGAAGAACGGAGATGACACCATGGTACTCATCTTATAGAAGGGTTTGTCATCTTTAAAAGTAACATGAGAGTTTTATCACGAATTGAGGCTGAGATTTCCAATTAATCCCTTGTAGACAAGGGTTTCTAATGAGGGTGGGAATGTTATAGGGTTACCTAATTCCCTTTGGTGGTATAGGATATCTGATATTGATCTAGGGTTTGTGAAGTTGCAAAAGGGAAAAGTTGAACAGCAAGGTGAAACTAGAGGTGTTAAGTTGTTGGATGGAGCTTGCGATGAAGAGGCTTCGAATGGTATGGAGAATAAATACAAATGACAAAGGCTGGGCTTGTTAATGTAGTGGGCTCTAGGCTTGTGGGGGTATTAAGAAGATGAAACAGAATAGAGGCCGGTCTGTTTAATTTTATTAGCAAGTAAATAAAGCAGTATTAATAATTACAATATAGTAGTCACATAGGTAAAATATAAATATTCTAGAATATATCCTTTAACTAACTTGATGAGTTGTCACTAGCACATGCCACCATGAATTATTCCTTTAGGGAGCTGCTATTTTCTGTTATATATAGTATCACTTGTGATATACAAAAATTAATGAAATATTCCCAAAAATATTGTTGCTCCAAAGTTTTTGTGTTTTGCATTCAATTACAGAACTAAGGCTTGTATTTGAGCCAATATTAGCTTGTATTCGAACTAAGTTCCATAAATTCGTCATTTTCATTTCCACCGTGCTTCACTTTATTATCCTAAAATATAGCGAAAAAGAGTGTACTTTACTATAATTCTTTTTGTCTCTAGAAAATTAAAAATATGTATTCTTTTATAGAACAAAGGTAATGCATCATTCAAGAACACGTGACATTTTTCTTTGAAATAAATAAATAATTAAGGGAAGATAATGAATATAGGTACAAAGGAATCTTATGTGTCAAGAAATTAATCAGAGGTACATGAAATTAGTAGAATTTTGACATGTCAATATTATTTTTATAACTACTCACCAGTACCATTACTAGTCAAAATAATACTTGTAATTAACAATATAGTTGTGCTAGCAAGGTGGATCAGCTTAAAAGGAAAAAATAATAATAAATGGGTTAGGTTAAAAATTTCAACTCATCTAACACAGGGATATTTTAGCTCGTTGTTAAACAAGATAAATATGATGAACTTTTCGATTAAAAAAAAATTTCTTAGCTATTTGTTTATTTAGCTACTCTTGGCAACAATGTCCTTTTTCTGGTGGTTGCTCCTCTTGAGTTTTGCCCTCACAAACCGCATTCATAACAAGATTTACCCACTCGTTAAGAAATCTGGGTAGCATCTAAACAGTCTGATGGAGTTGGGAACTTTGGCTCTAATACCATTTGTCACGAGACGAGGGTTTTACCCCTCAAAGAGTTTCTGTGTGATGCTCGACTATCCCTCATATCATTGTTTGTTGCTAATCTGGATGATGAGCCAACCTTATCTTCCCTAACTTCTTAGGTCTGTTTCAAGCCCCATATTCTCATAAGGAGCAACCTCTTGCTTTGCTACGATCCTCCACATATTTAGGAGGTCCAACTATATTAATTGGTTTCGGCCTACCTTGACCTCATTAGGAGAGCAGCATCAACTCCCAACCAGGTTGTTCACGGAGGCTAAATTCGCCTTCAGAGACAACCCACACCATGAACAAACCTTTGCTGATGTTACTCATAACTCTATATACCCAAGTTAAACACCCCCATAAAGTCGACAACTCTCAGACCGTGATACTAAATTTATCACAGGATGGGAGTTTGACTTAATAAAGAGTTCCTATGCAGGGCTCGACCATCTTTTATATCATCGTTTATTGCTAAACTGATGGCGAGCCAGCCTTATCTTCCTTGACTTCCAAAGTTTGTTCCGAGCCCCACATTTTCATAAGGAGCATCCTCTTAGCTTTATCACAATCCTCCATATGTTTGGAAGGTTCAACTATATCAACTGGTTTCGGCCTGCTTTGACTTCATCAGAAGAGCTATCAACTCCCAACTAGTTTGTTCACAGGAGGCTAAACCCGCGTTTAGAGACAACCCAAACCACGAATAAATCCTTTGCTGATGCTACCATAAGTCTATATTCCTAAGTTAAATACCCGATAAAGTCTTCAACTCTCAGATTATGACACTCTCCCTCACATATATCCATGACGTCCTCGTCATGAGGCAAATTTGCTATAGCCACTACCTACTCTCAATCTCTCACTTCTTCTCTACACCTATTTTCAACACACCCAAGATCATCTCACCAGGACTTTGGACTTCCACAGGCTTCCTCTCGCCCTTACCCATTCATTCATCCTCCGAGATTGCCTCTTGATGAGTTGCCCAACGATAGGGTTTGAGTATAAGATCTTACTTCAAACCCAACTCACGACATAGTCACCCTCAAGTAATGATGTTCTCTCTCTGGTGGCCGCTCTACTTAAGCTTCATCCAAAATAGTTGAATTGATAACAAGATTAAGGTTAAATGTTGTCTCTATGACTCGCGACACAGCTGCCCTCTAGCAACAGTGTCCTCTCACTGATAGTTGCTCTTCTTGAGCTTTGCCCACATGAACCCCATCCACAACTAGAATTACCCACTCGTTAAGAACTTTAGTAGCATCTAAGCGTTTGATGGAGCTAGGAACCTTAGCTCTGATATTATTTGTCACGGGATAGGAATTTCACCCCTCAAGGAGTTCCAATGCAGTGCTCGACCATCCCTCATATCATCATTTGTTGCTAACCTAGATGGTGAGCCAACCTTATCTTCCCTGACTTCTCAGATCAGTTCCGAGCCCCACATTCTCATAAGGAACGCCCTCTTAGCTTTGTCACAATCCCCCATATGTTTGGGAGCTTTAACTATTACAACCGATTTCGGCTTGCCTTGACCTCATTAGGAAAGCGGTATAACTCTCAACCAGTTTGTTCATAGGAGGGTAGACTTGCCTTTAGAGACAATCCACACTACGAACAAACCCTCTACTGATGTCACTTATAACTCTATATGCCCAAGTTAAGTAACCCTATAAAGTCCTCAACTCTTGGATCGTGACACTAACCACCACTATTGTACACTTGTTCCACCAAATGTATAATAGTGAATGCAATGAGACTCACAACGTGAAGTGCATGAATATATTTAGTTAAATTTTTGCATATAATTAATATATCTTAAGGGTGATCATACAAATTCAAACATCCCAACATGGTAATGAAGTATTCATTCGATTATAAGCAATTCAAGACTCGATATGCTTATCATAAGTTCACCATACATTATAAAACACATGCACTTCCCATTTTTATCTTTTTCCTATTACTAGTGCAACTAATCTATAAGCACAAACATGAACATGAAAAATAAAAGAAGTAAACTCACTCGGCTATATTGCGATAATAGCTCTCCTAATCAAAGTAGTCATTTGGATAATAGCATCATCTTCCTCGTGACTAAAACAAAAGAAATACCCAAAATAAGTATTTCGTAGAATTTCTACTTAAATTTGATAATTCTATCTTTTAGTTGTGGTAAAAATCGGATTTGTGGAAATTCTAACTTAAAAACGACCATAACTTGCTCATTTTAAATTGGAATTTTGCGTATAAGTAATCTATTTCTACTACTCGAAAAGATCTATCTATTTCTAAGGTTATTTTTTACATTTAAAGTCATTTGGGTTCAAAATGGTTTGGTATATAGTTCTAGCACGAAAATTCCAGCCTCAAAATGTAATTTTTTTCTAAATTCTATTTCACCAAAAACTTCATTGCAAACACGTAAATATCATATGGTTGAAAAATTCTTTGAATATATATATATATATATATATCATATTTTATGCATAATCTAGTGGTGTTTTACCAATAATGTATTTTCATAAAACAATTTATTTTAAGAGTTTAGAAAGTTGAAGTTCACAAACATCTCTTTTAAGTTGTTGGAAAAAAAAATTCTTAAGTTGCTACAATTTAGAGTTTCCTTATCATGACTTAACTTTTAAAAATAAATTTACTTTCAAAAATTTTGTTCTTTAAGTTATTTACAAATTTTATTTCCTAAATGGACTTTTAACTAACGAGTTGATTTTAGCTTATCTAGAAAAATTTGCTTTGTTCTTAGCGTTTATCAAAGTGTGGGGAAAATCTTAAAAATAAGTTTTTAAGAAAATTTTGCATAACAAATAATTATCAACATTAAGGTTTATTAATAAATTTATTTTAGTATTTTGAAGGAAAGTAATGGAACCACATAATTTATTTTTGAAGAAACTTTGTATAATAATAACATTAAAACTTATGATGAACATAATTAAGCTTTTTGAAAAGAATGATGTTAATTTTTTATCCTAAACTTTTTAATGGAAATTTTTCCTTAGTGTCAAGATTTACTAATTTCTTTTATAGAGAGTTTAGTCCTTATTTAATGAAAGAAAAAAACTCCATTTTACTTCTTTGAAAAATTTTATCAAGACAACAACATTATATCATGTATGAATATGACTTGTAGTTATGATATATGATAAAAGAAAAATAATACATATAAAATATAAAAGACATAGAAATTAACTAAGCACATGTGCAAAGTAAAGTATTAGAAAGTCTAACTTGCATCAAAGCTTCCCAGAACTTAGAAGAGACAAGTTCCCAAAAGAAAAGAAAGGAAAAGCAAAGGAAAAGAAAAAGAAGAAAATTTGAAGTCTTAGATTCTTGTTCAAGTTTTTTCAAACTTAGACATGGGCAAGTCTCTTAAGAGAAACAAGAAAACAAATAAAAAAAATTATAGGAGTGTTAGATTTATGTTAAGGCTTCCCAGACTTAGATTATAGACAAGTTCAAAAAGAAAGAAAAAGAAGGAATTGTTTTGACTGGATGATGACAAGTCTAAGACTAGAATGACTAGTCTTATTATCATTATGAGCAATAAAAGAAAAAAGCATAATAATAAGAGCATGATAACAATGTAATAACAAGTTATGTTAGTGAGCTTTTAGGCTCTAAAACACACACACGCACACACACACACACACATAATACATATAAAAAGTTAGATTAGAAACATGAACAAAATAACACTATAACAACAATAATTAAATATGAACATAGTGTTGAATAAGACATGAACAAATTATTGTTTCATGATTTCATCCCTAGCATAATGCTTATGTGGATTTAGAAATCAAACACACAACATGTTCATGTTATGTTAAGATTAAGATGAGAATGGATTTAGAACTTTTACCTAAAGGTAGGTGATGGAAGAATATTTGGTGTTGTTGTAGGAAGATGTTATGATATGGAAAGAAGAGAGTGTTGGGAAGAGAATTTTGGAGAGAAAATTTGAAAGAGTTTTGTTATATAAATGAAGTGTGTGAAAGAAATGGAGAGAGAGATAGTATATATATAGAGATTTGTGGAGGGAAATTAGATATAATAAAATAAATTGAAAAAAGAAAAAAATTAGAGAAGCGAAGGGGGCCGCATGAGAAGGGAAAGAGAGAGAAGGAGAGATTTGATTTGTTTTGTGTTTTTTTATAATGAAAAGTAATAAAGTGTAAGAAAAGTTATGTATAAAGTTTTATGGGGAAAGAAAATTATAGGAGATAGGTATATAGGTTGTAAGAATATGTAGTAAGAAAAAGTAGAAATAGTTGAATAGTAGTGAATAGTAGAGATGGTATAATGAATAGTAAACTAGACAAATAAAATACAGGTAGTAAAGACAAATCCTTGTTAAATTACAAGTCTAAGTATGTTTTTGGATTATTTTACAATGAGCACCATGACACTTTTTTCGAGAACTGATCTCGTTGAGTCCAAAACAATTTATTTTTGGATAAATGATCTTTTTAAGCTACCTCATACAATTCCAAACTACGATCTGCCATTAGCTCGTTTTTATTGTTCTTAGTTTCAAAAGCAAGATCACCAGAGTTAAAATGACTAGTATGCCTTGATTATTGTCGACTTTTGAAATTCGGTTTGCTAAGGTTAATGTTTACTCAAAATCTACCATAAAATTGAGAGGTTTACAATTTTGTACAGACCCATTTCGAAACCTAAATGGCTTTAAATGTTAAAACTAACCTTAGAAATAGATAGATATTTTTGAGTAGGTGGAAAATGACTACTAATATGCGAAATTTCGAGTTAAAATGAGCAAGTTATGACCGTTTTAATTCGGAATTTCACATAATCCGAATTTCAATGAGAATCCCAAGATAAAATTAGCAACTTTAAGTAAAACTTCCACAAAATACTCATTTCGAGTATTTCTTTTGTTTAACTACAAGGAAGGCGAGGTTCCCTATCCTGATGATTATTACAATTAGTGGATTGCTCGAGTTATAGCAAAGTGAGTTTATTTTCTTAATTGTCATACTCTTATTTTTGCTTGTAGTCTAGTTGCGTTAGAAATAGGAAAAGACAAAAATTCCTATGCCTTACAATGTTGTTGAAACTATTCTAAGCATATCGAGGCTTGAATTGTTATAATCAAATTGTTGATTTAGTACCATATTGAAGTATTTGCTAATTCTATGATTGCCTTTAAAATATTTAATATCATGCCAAGAGTATTTAATAAAATGAATTCATGCATAACATGAAATGAGTCTAGTTGCATTCATTGCTATACCTTTGGTGGGACAAGAGCATAGTAGTGATGATATGCAGGGGCCTATAAATCTACATGTGGTGCACAGGAGCTCGTAAGAACTATAATGTAAAGGCAAGTAGTAGCACGAAAGAACTACAAAAATCTATTTGCAAAATATGGTCATATCGGCTCGGACACCTAATCCCGAATGGAGGGTAAATCCATTTAAGCATATGATTACCAATTAATCATGTGTTTTGCTTGCCCACGTGTTTGTTACATTACATATGCTTGTATAATTAACTTGTTTGATTTTATTGTAAGAGTACATTGTTATGGGAATATCTCTCACTAAGCAAGTAAGCTTACACCCCCTTAGATATTTGTTGTGGTTTTCCTTTTTTGGTTAAGCCTCAGGATATTTTCTCAGGTACCGACTTTTGAATTTAGGAGCTTTGGAAGAAGTCTTGGCCTAGGCTTAGCTTAAACATAGACTTCCATGGAAAACTCCTATGTAATTTTTTTTGAAAAAAAAAAAAAGAGACTTTGGAGCTCATGTAATTATTTCAATGGGGGTATGCCCCTTTTCTAATTGTAAGACTCCTATTATATTTTTTATTAAGTTATGATGTTATGATTTCTAATCTTGAATGTTATTATCTTTATCTCTTAAACTACTTGTTTCAAAGTATGGTCCTCTATGATTGTAAAAGTACATTTATACCCAATATCGAAGCTTATGTATGACTAAGATTGTCATTCTTAAGCTTAATATTGAGCATTATGAGCTATCATATTTAAGGGACCCTTTGGGGAGTGACAAAAGGTAAGGATGTCATATGCTGTTAAATAAGAGGAAAAAATAGTCCTCTTAAATATAATAATAATATACCTCTTTTCTCCATTACCTAATATATTATTCTCTCTAAGCAATTTTACAAAAAGACAAACCCTAAAACCTCACACAAGCTTATATCTTACACCAAGGAACCCTATAGATGAATATTAGGTAAGTTTGCTCCATTTCAATCCTTTGTTGATCTAAAAAAGTTGTCTTTTTCTAAGTTTTCTTGTTGGTGTTAAAGGGATTCATTCTGTTGGAGAGTTCAATCTGTTGGACGAGTTTTAGGAAAACCCTAAGTTTCCTTGTTAGCAGTTTTATTGTTTTGTGATCAAAGAAGGAAGGACTATCATTTATGTTTAGGTAATGTGGTTATAATGATGTTTTTGTGTTAATAAGTATGTTTTGAAGTTTGGTCTGAGTTAAAATCTACAAAAAAAAAAAAAGTTTTCTTTTGTTGTTTTTCATGTTTTAAAGCAAAGGAGATACAGACAGAGAGTTACGACCGTGACATGGGTAGTCATCCCCTCAAGTTTGGTAAGTTGTGGCCGATCACGCCATGATGGCCATTACCACTCATATCACGGCCATGATGGCAATCATGTCCCCTAAAACAACCACAACAAGGGTGTTTTGTTATGTTTGTTTTTCAGAGCTTATCATATCCTCCATCACGGGCGTAAGTGACAGAAGGATGTCGTAGCTTTCTTCAATCCATGTTTTTAACCTTCTTAAACTCCTTAACTCTTATCTTAACCTTTAGTATACCTAAATCCAAGTAATAAAGTATATCTTGAACTTAGAGTAGTTGTATTTCTTAGTAGTTTAAGAGGCTAGATAACCTTAGAAATATATTTTCTTGTGTAAGTCAAGTTTTGAGTTAACATTTGCTTGTGATCAGGTGCTTTTGGTGAAGCTAAGTTAACCATTCCAAGCGTTATGTTAGGTATGTCCTTACCTTGGGTGTTGCTTATGAACGTAAGCATAGAAAATGCAAAATAGACTTAATGTTATCCAACTTTAAAATTGGTGGTTACTTGTGCTTGGCTGGGTCCAGTAAATTAGGAGTACCAACATACTAGGATTGCACCCTAAAGAATTGTGTATGGTGTTGTCCCAAATGGAGTTGCATATAGAGATAATTCTAGTAGTTTAGGAGTGGTACGAATACAATACCCAGGGTATGTAGGAAGTACCTTACACTAGTATATATAATTATCTATATATATATGTATATGTATCTATGTTTTATGGAGTCATAAGATACTCTAGGTTTAGGATTAGTTGCAAATGATTCTAAAGCGTGTTGTTTGTCTGGCTAATCAAAAGATAATAAACTGTAATTGTTGCATGTGTTACCAAGTTGTATGTGAAATTGTATGATATTTGCTCATATGCATCTAATTGTGGTTTAGCATATTGAGCCTTTGCGCTCACTCCTTTTTATTTTTCCAAATAGGTGATGATCTAGTCGTTTTTGACTTGACTAGTTATGATGTATATGTGGATTATGGGGACAACGATAGTGAAGCAGCTTTTTCGACTAATTTCTCGAATGAATAGAATTATGAGATAGCTAGAGTTGTGGACTCTTGGAGTTTGGATATCAATTTTTATGATTTCTAATGTTTTAAGATTTTTCATATGATGTTTTATGTTTAATATAAGTTGGCACTTAGTTTATGCCAATTGAGTTGTTTAGAGGTTTTCATTAATGACATTAATGTTTTAGAAGTTCTCTTTTAATGTGAGACATTGGAGTTATATCGTGTTATAAATTGCGGTTTAATAGAATCCAAGCCTTAGTATGTCCATCTCTAGTGAAGAAACGTGGCAGGCTATTAACACTCTTAGTTTAGGGCATTACATAGGGTAAGATTGATAATTGTAATTTTAACCATTAAGTAGGAGGGATAACATCTAAAAGGGAAAAATGTATTGGATACTACACATTACATGTATGGATATATGGAATGTAAATACTAATAAAATTTTAATATGTATAATAGTGAAAGGGGTTATTTTTAAAACAATTACTATCATTGTTTTATATACATTGTATATTATTACTATTGATACATTATTAATCATATGTATATAACATGTGATGTATAGTATTAACGCCCTAAACTAAATGCATTATCAACCCGCCACGTGTCCTTATTGGAGATGGACATGCTAAAGCTATGATTCTACTAAACCACAATTATAACATAAAATGACTTCCATATCTCACGTATAAGAGCTTCAAAATAGTTATCTCATAACAAAAATTTCATAGCAACTAGGTTGTCTTAAATCAAACGCAAACATACAATTCATCTTAAAAACAAAACTTTAAACATCATAAAACATTAAACAAATATTTGAAACTCCAATAATCATCATAAGTTCTTTAACTTTAAATATCTTCAACACTAGATATCTAATATTTAGTAGAAAGTCAGCTCCATCACTATCCCCATAATCTACATAAATATCATATCCAGATAGATCGAACATTACTGAATCATTACCTATTTTTGGAAAAAAATAAAAGAGTAAGCCCAAAGGCTCAGTACTCCATACCGTAAATACATGTGCATGAGCAAACAACATACGAATTACATGTGCCATCATATGCAACAATCATAGATTATTCTCTTCAATCAACCAGGCAAACAACACAGTTTAGAGCCATTAGCCATTAATCCTAAACTTAGAGTAACTCATGATTCCGTACAAGCAATCAATATTGAAAATAATTATATATACATATATTAGTGTTGGGCACCCTTCACATATCCTGGGTACCATACTTATACCATTCCTAAACTACCAAAATAATTCTGTGCACAACTCTACTCGAACAATGCTACATAATCATCAGACGTCGTCCTAGTAACAACAGTACTCCTAATCTACTAGACCTAGCTAAGAACAAGCAGCAAACCAATTAAAGTTGGATATCATTAAGTTTGTTTATAGATTCTAATTCTACAATTATAAACAACAAACAAAGTAAGGACGTACTGAAATAACTTTAGGAACAGAAACCTAAGTTCACCAAAAACACCTTATCACAATCAAATACTCATTCAAAATATGTTTTTACAGAATAATCATAATTCTATTATCAACACCTTAAATAAAAAAGAATATAAACCTTAAATTCACGCACACCTTTATTCTTTTAATTGTAGAATCACATAATCTCCAACTACCAAAATTAGGGTTTTCTCCAAAATCTCTCCAAAAACTTGATTCCCTTCAACCATACGATTAATTTAAAAAGATAGCACTTTTAGATAACCAAAAGGATTTGGGAATGATCAACTTACCTATTTCTTAATTGTTCCTCCTCCTTAAAGCAAGATCAAAGTTAGAGAGGTTCTCTAGGGTTTACAACAGCTTAAAAGAGATTTTGAAAAAAGGGAGACTAGGCTAGGGCTATATATAGAAGATGAGAAAACTTAATAATCCAAACATGTATGCTAGTATGAAGGCTAGTGATGTGGAGCATAAGTTGGCGGCTTAGAACATACACCAGTGGCTTAGAACTAAAAGAGGAATCTATGCATTGTAAGCCGACACCCAACTGGCGGTGTACAAGTCCAAGGCTGCGGCTTACAAAACGGTGTATAGTTGTATCTTCTTGTCCTCAATCATATGTCTGACATTTAACATAACATATATATTCATATCATGATGGACCATAAAACCTTTTTATTTTTCAACAAATAACACTTTTACCCTTTATTATAAATTATTTATTTTTATATTACAATCTATCAAATCTTTTCTTAATCTACAGATAATAAATCGGCAAACATTAAAGAATTCAAATGAAGAGGATGCAAATCCTATTTTAAAATCTGCACTTATCGAGATACACATGCCAAACTAATATAGACATTACTTGTCTTATATATACAACACTTGCACTAAGAGGGAAAAAATTTATTTCGCTTATCAACCCATGAGAATGGTTTGTAATCGCTATTGAAAGGTTTTGTAATATGAGGGATAATTATTAAGCACTCCACTTGCTGTATCATTGTTTGAGTTATTATTTCTTTTTGTACTGAACAAATGAATCTTTTCATAATGTTCTTTGCGACCGTCCGCATCTAGTACGAGCAAATATTCATTAAGAACGACACCTGAAATGATTCACTTAATAATATATAGGGTATGGATACATAAAGAATCGTCATATAAAGTTTTCGCAACAATCATGGTAGTTTTTTAACCTCTGGGTGAGGTGTAAAAGTTTTTCTGTCATTTTAAAACGATAAATAATTCGAAATGATATATATATAGGAAACAAACCATCAAATAGTGAAAGCGCTTCGAGAAAAAAGTACTCTCTTTATCTATGCCTGTGCCTGTTTAATTTCTTGAACTTTTCCTTCAGCAGGTTTACCATTTACAAATACTCAGTATTTTTAATAAAAACCTTTCAAACATATTTTAAATGAAAATTTGAAATAAAAGGCAATATGCATGGCCAATGGGGCAAAAAAGAACAAAAGAAAAAAGAGTAGTAAGCGAGGATTGGAGTGAGAGAGGGAGAGAGGGAGAAGGATTAAAACTTAAAATAAAGGCTGTAAGGTGCCTTCTTTCCAGCAAACTTTGTACAGCTCAATAGAAGGTTAAATTTAGGAGCTGCTTTTGCCATGGATATGAGTGAAAGTCGTTAACCTCATCTTCTCTGTCAAAAATGAGACGGAGAATCAGATTCCAACACCACTAAACTTATATGGAATCTGTTTATTTTATATATATGCACGTATATCAATGTAAGATGATACGTACATAAAAATATATTTTTATATCTATTATCTTATTCCTTGTGTGATCCATGCACAACCTAAATTAGGTTTTGAGGAAAACAAGTACCGACAATCATCTTGCCGCGTAAGAAGTGGTGTGCCCACGTTCTGATATGGAATAAATAATCAATGCCCCAATTAAAATTAACAATCCCTTCAACGTCTATAATATTGTTGTTGAAGTTTATTTCATATCCTAAAGGTAAAGGATATTAATCTGTATTGGTGTAATAACATGCAGTTATTCGGTGCTTACAAGGCAAAAATATTCAATATTGGCAACACATATCATAGGGTATGTAATTGTGTCAATCATAGTGGAAAAAATAGTAGTAGTTTTTTAAATAACTAGCATTTTTGTGATTTATGTATGCAGCAATGGGTCAAATTATAATTAATAATTATACTGTACATATATCATAGATGGCATGTATTATCCACTAAAGCCTTTTTTTTCTTTTTCATACAAGTGATATTTTATAAATAAACCTATACTAGTGTTTATTTATGTATAAGAATAATCCATTGTTGTACAAACATTTGAATTTTTTATATGGTAAATTTGACTTCTATGGTTTATTCAACCTAGATCTATTTAGCTTTTCCCACATGGATTTTCGTGTTGTTTTTCTCCTTTTCTTTCTCTTTTTTTTCTTTATTATTATTCTTTTAATGACTAGTTTGTTTATACTTCCAAAACTTTTGTATCGAGGACAGCAACTAGGTCGGTCTCCTAATAAATTAGCATATAACAGCTAGCGTAACAAAAAAAAAAAAAACCTTAGAACAAATTGCCTCCCTCGAGTTGATTTTAAGGGTAGAAAAGAAGCTTCAAATGAAGAGACATATCATTTATTCTTCCTTGGAAGGAATGTATACACACCAAAAGATAGTTTGTGATGCTAATCCACTTGGTTGGCCAATATATATATATATATATATATATATATTTGTTATAATTAAACCTTTGGAAACTTTTCATTTTTTTTTTTCAAGGAAAAGGAAGGGCAAAACAAAGTTCGAACTTACTATTAGGAGTTGGCAAAATGGGTTTCTGTTATATATAACTTATTGGTCGACTAAAGGTTTTCCTTTTTTGGACAACGAACCCACACCCCCACCGCGCCCCGCCCCAACCAACCCCCCCACCCCCCCGCCCCCGGTAATAATGGTATCTCATATTCATATATTGTGGAATACTGGTTCCTTGGCAATGGGCAAGAATGTTCATCATTCCTCGTGAGTTCCATGAATAAAACAAAATTAAAAAATATATATAAAAGTTCGTGCTAATTTTTCAATATTGTTTCCTTCTACAAGTGTTCACTGAAAGGGTTTTGAATTTTTGTAATTGTATTCCCACACTAATATATTCTTGTGTCATGCTATTCCAAGCACGAGTATGAAGTATTATTATTCCATAAAATGCTCATTCCAACAACCAAATGCACCGTTTAAGATACAACATCCCGGCCAGGGTAAAATATAGAATCTATTTCATCTATATACTATGTAAAATTTGACTATGTTTATCCTTATTAAAATATTGTTGGTACTTTCTTTTTTACTAGATACACCGGCGCCTTAGTATCACCAAACTTTTCTATTTTTCATTATTGGGAAGTATGTCAAAAAGTCAAAAGAATAGTCAAATTAATAGAGGAGACAGTGAACAGAAAAGCAAAGACCTTAATTGACTGCCTAGCCTCTTTACGCCTGAAAATTCTTGATATTCCTACTTCCTAGCTAGACCTATACTTCTAAAAGTTTTCCGGTTGCTAACAATTTCTACGGAACTACATATGCTTTACTGCTTTTTTAAAAAATATATCATAGAGCCAAAATAATAAGGTCAGAAAACGCAAAGTCGTTATTACTCATCGTTGAATGTATATGAAAAGGTCGTTTTTGTTTATTAATTTACATATATAAAAGAAAAAGGGTATTGTATATGTAATTGCAAGGAAAAGTAATAATCAACAGCTTTGGTGTAAGAAGTAAGTTATATTTTTATAGGATCAAACTTACCGCTCTAATCCATAACCCTATGATGATCATGAACCGACACTAAGTTTAAGATTATATATGTGTATATATATATATATATATATTGGTCTTCCTATTATATATATTTCCTTTTCGAAGAAGCCTTTATCTCTCCCTCTCTTTTTTTTTTCCCCCTCTTGGGTGGCTAAGAAGTTACTTTTCTTTCTAACGCTGGCAAATCGAAAAATGTCATCCATATAAGTATCGTATTTATAATTCAATTGTACCATTATAAAACAATTATAAATTTTATATTTAATTTTCAACATATTAAAAAAAATCTTTATGTTCTTTCTCCAAGTTTTATTAGAAGTACGAAAGCAGTCCTAAAAGTTCCCTAAAATTAGTTGTAACGACCAAAGCAGTACGCCACCAAGTATCCAGTTATTTAAATTGTTAATTTCTGACCGCGTATAGCAAGATTATGAAGGAAAAAGGGAAATCAAAGGGAGGAAGGAAGGCAAAGAAATGATGGAATTTAAGATAATATATAGCCAAACACATATAAATTTGCATGGTTTTTTTAATCATCTATAATTTGCTTTCTCATCATGAAATGTGAAGCCATGGTTGATTTATTTATATGGGAACCACGTGCATAAAATATGCATATGTCTTTGAATTTTGATTGGTGAGATAGTGAAGAAGTAGATTGGCATAAATTAATTGTGTTTTCTCCACGTTTGAGATTGTTGTAAAGGAACACAAAAAGATACGCGTATAGAGCTCCAAAATGGGAAAACGTTAGAAAGATTAAGTTAAAAAAAGGAAAAACATATTTGTATGCTCATAGAACATCGACTATATTATAAAAGAAACTAAAATGTTATTAACCATGTAAATATAACATTAGATAAATTATACATATAAGAAGTATTATGATTTAATGTTAAATTCATTTAAAGAATCAATGTTTTAGTAGTTAAAAAAAACTAACATTTTATAAAGTAAGTCAAGTAATGTATATCAACATTCACAAAGTTCATTTAAGAAACTTTTGCACAGTATTTAATAATTTCTCTTAATTTTTCTCAATAAATGTTTTGTTTGTTTAACTCTCTTATCAAACGTTGATTCTCTATTTAAACACTCGAAATATTATATTTTAAATGAACATACCTCATGAATATTCATACAGTCTAGTATAATTCACCAATAATTAAACCAACTTATAATTAAGAAGCCGTTGATTTTTATCACTTACCTAATGGTACCTAGTAAAAGTGGGTGGTATCAACCATTCTAGGCTTATAATTTCTTTTAACAATCCAATTGCTAACAAATAATCTATATTAGTTGCATAAAGCAACACATGTTTGTTGCTCTTTAAAAGATATTACTAAATATCCTCATACAAATTTAATTATCATTTTACCATCGCAAATCTCATATGTACAACACATGAATTACTCAAATTTTTATTATTGTATAATTGTATTCAAGATGTGTATCATTTTGAATGACAAGATACTTTTACTGTAGGTGTATAAAGTAAGCATAAATCGAAAATTTATATTAGAAAGTAAATTACATATTTTACATATAATTTTACAATAATATTTTGATAATTAATTTTATGTAATTCTCGGAAGCTACAAGCCCACAAACAGAGGGGAAAAAACTTAGAACTGCATCATCCATTCTACTTTCCAAGGGCTTAGGTGCTTCACAATCTCCTCCCGCTTGTGCTTCTAGTTCTTGGTACCGTCATTTGATAATTGAGCCTAGTCTTTCTTCTATTTTTCGGCGTGTAACTTTCCTTTGTTATAGTCTATAGAGGCTTTCTCATCCTAAAAACCTGCCAGAACTCCCCACCCTTTTTCTTGTGAAAAATAAGTATTAGGACAGAGCTAATTTTATCTCTCTTAACCTGAAAAATAATAATTTAAGTACTGGATTTATAAATTCTCCTCACGTTCGTCTGAGAATCATTGTGTGTTTTGGTTGGCATTCTCCATTCCAATTCCCAAGAGAAAAAAGTATGGGATCCTAGAAAAGGTGATTACCCCTATATGTTCAAATTGAAAATCACTCCCTTGTGTGATACCATTCTCATTTTATCCAGAAAAAGATAAGGAAACAAACATAGGACATATACATGGACCTGTAACGTTTTGTAACAAATGAGCAAAGCTAAATCGACACAATGTATAGTCTAAAATTGTTTTTGCCATAGATATGTTGAATTTAAAAGGATGGGGGGGAAAAAAAATCTCTTGTAAGCTTCCTCTTTTTGACCAAAACATGATCCATAACCTCTAACGTCATATATAGAAGTGATTATTGCACTAAAAATTTGAATGATAAAACAGAATCACGGCATTTAAAAAGCACTAATAAGAGCACTTTCTAAAACGTCATAAAAAAGCCTTCAAAGCTAAGGAAACACACCACCCGTGTACGTACATCCTCCACTAAAAACCCTACCTCTTGATAATAAATGTAAAATAAGACAATATTATATTATTGACAGCAAAGAGAGAATAAAAAGGAACAAATTAAAGTAAATATAAGCAAAAGCCTTCTCGTATCTCACTATCTTCCTCTCTTTAATTCTCTTTTCTTTCTCTCTCTCTCTTTCTTTCTCTTTCTCTTTCTCTCTTTCTTTTCTTTCTTTGCTCTGGTATTCTCTTGTGTGATTCTCCACCTTTCTTTCTTTCTAAAGAACATCCAATCTTTATAAAAAGAAAAGAGACCATCTAATTAATATGGTTTTCTCATCATCTGTTCCAGTGTATTTAGATCCGCCCAACTGGCCACAGGTAGGGTTAGGTTAATTTTTCCTCTCCAATTTGCACTCACTTTTTTGTGTCGAAAAAAAAAAGGAACAAGAATTCAAAAAATTAACTAAATATTCTTATTCCCTTATAAATCGATCTTTTTTTTTTTTTTTTTAAGAATATATACAACTTAGAAGCAAAGCTTCTGTATCATTTCCTAGCTAAATTTGTGTGTTTGTTGTTTGTTTTTTTTTTTTTCCCCTTTTCTTTTGCAGCAACAAGTAAATGGAAATGAAATTTCACAACTTCCATTTCTCCATCAACCAAACCCTAATGTTACTGCAGCAAATAGTCCAGTTGGCCGACCGGGGTCATCCATGGCTGAACGAGCTCGCCTAGCTAAGGTGGCGCAGCCAGAAGGACCACTCAAGTGTCCGAGGTGTGAGTCCATGAACACTAAGTTTTGTTACTTCAACAACTACAGCCTTTCTCAACCCCGCCACTTTTGCAAGACATGTAGACGTTACTGGACCCGTGGTGGTGCCCTAAGGAACGTTCCGGTCGGCGGAGGCTGCCGTAGAAACAAGAAAAACAAGAATAATTCCAACAAATCGAAATCTCCAGCTGTTTCGGACCGGCAAATCTCAGGTTTGGATCTCCCTACGACGGCGATCCAACCCACGGAGGCTGTACGCACAGACAGCATGTATGGCTTTAACTTTGGCAGGATTGTCCATACCAGCACTATGGAGGACATCAATAATAATAGCGGTTCTCAACAGAAATTAATGGCCCTTCAGGGAGGTCTTGATCAGGTCAGTAGGGAAATGACAATTTTGTCCTCTTTTGGGTCGGATCGTGGTGAGCAGCGTACCCCAATTTTTTTCCTGGATTTGTGCCCCAAGTGGGGAATTATAACTTAGGTCATATGAAAATGGAGGACATGCTTAATGGTGGATTTGATTTTACAAGATCGGTCATCGGCAATTCGGGTTATAATCAGGATGGTGGAAGTTCTTATAATCTGATTTGAAGACTGTGATGTTGATTTATGCATGAAATAAATTGATCCTTTCAGTTTATAATGGTACGGTTGAAGTTGGAAGAATTTGTAGAAGCACCCCCCCACAACAAAAAAAAAAAAAAAAAAAAAACCTAGCTAGGTACTTCTTTGGTTTATATTAATTATTAAGTATTAGGGTTTTTCAGGAACAACCAGCTAGGGTATTAATTATATGTTGGAAGAAAAGAAATGATTGTAGGATTATGACCAGTTGTTCCTTTTTTTTTTTTTTTTTAATGTGTGTGTTTTAAGGTTGATGATATGTGTTTTAATAATCTTGTACCGGTGTTGTAGTGTTTGCACTTGTATGCAATAATTTGACATCAGAAGTATTGAGTATATATTTATATATATAAGATTGTTGTGTTTGTTCATTAATATTTGTTCAACATGGCATGCACCTTGGTATATATGATATGTGGTGACTAATTATTTTCTTCATCTTTTACATATTTAACTTAAAATGAGATTTTTGTTTCTTATTAGCTGCTGCCTGCATTAACTTTCAACTAACATATATATATTAAAAAGCCTTACATTTCAACAACAATACAAATATACCCAAAAATAAATAATTAAATAAAACTTAAAATATATTCAAAGTATGGGATCCATTATATGCGAAAACCAATTGTAATAAAACCATCGACTAATTAGCTAATAATTCGTTACATTTTTATATATTGTTTTGTTGGTTTGCAGTTTTAAACTATACTATATATGACGATTAAAATGTTCTAACTTAGATCAAAACCAGTTTGCATAGATTTTATTTTATTTTCATTTTCGTTTAGCAGCAGATTTGCATGCATTCTTCAATAATTATTACGTATATATGGTAGTAGTCAAAATATAATCATTAACAATGTACATATATGCAAAATCTAGGTCTTACGGGAGTTCTAGCTAGGGCACATAATGAATATATTACTGCAACATTAAATTGCTCCATAAAGTACAATCATTGGTAATTATTTATATATAATATATTCATCATACGAAACTGCAAGTATAAATCATAAATTCTTATTCTATGGAACATATATATAGTTAGGGCAACATACCTTTTTTTTTTTTTTTTTTTTGTGTTCAAGTGAAAAAGGGGTGTGATTTTCCTTCGTTTCTTTTGGTGGTGGCATCTTATGTTAAAAAAGAATTCCATTCCCGACATTCAGCACATGAACTATGTCAGGCTTTAGAAAATTAATACTTTTGGTATTTATTATAGACTTTATATGGTTGTTTTATGTAATAAAGTTTTATCATATCCACATTGTTTTATTCTCCTTTTACGAAAATTTATTGCAGAAAACAATGTCAAGAGATGTAATTGATTGATACATGTATGAGATTCATTAATTAACAAAATTACGAGGTACGTATATAAAGCACCGCTAAAGTACAATGTGACTGTAAGCTAATAATGCATCGATCCTAGTTCTTCAATGGAATCGCAGTAATTGCTAATTCGGTTAAGAAATGAAATAAATTTCTAAGTATTTAAGAAACATATGGATAATCTCATATATATTTAAGTCCTCACACACTTACACCTTTACAAAGTTAATTTGTTTTTTTCTTTTTTTTTTGTTTAAAAAAAACGAACACAACAAACAAATTGAATTTTGTGGAATTAAATTTCCTATAATATGAGAACATACAACCAACTAATGAGTATATATATGTATACGTATACAACCAATATAGACTCCACTCTTTCAATTTCATGTAGAAAATAGCAAATGTGCTCAAATTAACACATGGCAGAGGTCATTTAATGGTTTTTTTTTTTTTTTAGAAATTTGATAGTGCTTACTACTTATCTACAAATTTTAATTAAGAGAGCATTTTGGCTCAAGTGTGAAATATGTATATGGTCCTGCAAACTTTTACTGAAGGTCATCAAATATATAACTTTAAAATGATTTACATATATATGGAAGATATTGATGTTGCCTGAGCTTAATTAATTTATACTTGCAGACTAGCCATATATATATAGAGAGAGAGAGAGAGAAATAAAACCCTTGAATTGACATTGTTGATTTTACAGAAATATATATTTATCTCTCTAATCTCTCTCCCATTAACAAAGATTCAATAAACTTGATATGTTACTTCCTCTCCCTCAATTAATATCGACTTGAGTTAGACATGGTTCCTCTAGAAGAAAAGAAGAACGTAAGAAAGAGCTAAGGAATTAAACGTGCATGGAAGAAAGAATAGCTGGTGAATCCTTCGATTAAATTACCGAAAATATTAAATATTAATGGGTGCTTTCCAGATATTTATTAAAAACCCACAAGAAAAAGTAACATTTCACGTTTTTTACGTGCTTTCTCTTTTTCTATCGTAAAAACTAATATTCCAAAGATGAAAATTCTCTTTATAAAATAATATGTGCACATTTATGTACACGTACCATTGAATTAGGTGTACTCGCAATTCCTTGCAATCACTAACTAGATACTGAAAATATTTTAATTTTACTATTTTGATAAAAAAAATTATTTATTATCTTTATTTTTCCTTTGGTTAATTTCGCCTACCGACCATGAAATCTAGTTCTGCCATTTGTTTCAGTTTATATATATAAATATAAGTTTGTATTTATTTAAAAGGCAAGTGTCCGCTTCATGAAAAATAAATATATATTTAATTATGGTGCAGAATATATAAGAATTTATTTTTATAATCGTTCTTAAGTGCTCATAAAACTCTCATTAACATGTACCCTGGTATATATAATTAGCCATAGTTTGGTACGGTAAATCCTTTTACAGTTTGTTTGGTACGGGGAAGGAATATGAACAGAAAGAATAATATATAGTAGGAAAAAAAATATGGAAACGAAAAATAATTATAATAATATATATGAATTTCCTGTGTTTAGATAATTAGAGGGAATGGAAAATAGAAAAATAAATAGAAATAATAAAAAACTATTAATATGCTCATAAAAAGTGAAAATGAAAATAAATAAATAAAGAAGACAGATTTGTACATACAATTTCCACACACTCCCCCCCCCCCCGTCTTTCTTCAGCCTTCTCTCCATTTGGGAAGGAGAAAGTTGTGTGTGGGATCTAACTAAATGATGTTCTCTATCTATTTTCTTTTCCATCCTAATTTCCTTTTTATACCAAACACAGAAATTACAATATTTTCCTCTAATTTCCTCTCTCTCCGTTTATTTCCTTTTGCCTTCTCCATACGTAATGTCATTGATCAGATCATGCATGTAATGGAAAACTAGGTTAAGGGGGACGAAGAATGATTTCTTCCTTTAGGAAAGAGATATATCTCTAAAGTATCTCGTCATCATGGGGGACGCAGTTTTTGTTGGTTATAAGAAGGTAATGGTACTAATGACAACAATCTGAGAAAACGCCAAAATCTACACAAAAAGCCATGCATTGCATGCAATAATCCATCTCCTATATATCTTACCCAAAAAAGGCAAAGGAAGGAGAGGAGACGTGCTGTGCAAAAACGCGTAGGAAGCTAAGAAAACAGCGCAGTTTCAATTTTCAAACTTTCAATCATAAGCATTTTTTAGTAACCACTCAAATATTGGTTGTGAATTTGATTTGAGACCACTTTAAGATTCTTTTTCTTTATTAAAAAAAAAAAATTCTTATACATACCACACGCACACTATAAAAGACTTAAAAATTTTTACGATTCCATCGACGGGTCGTCCAGTTAATCATCTAACTATTAAATTAAATATAATTTTAAAATTGTAAGTATTTCAATATTGTAATTGCACTTGAATATGAATTTAAACTAAATAATAAATTATGGAACCGGTCTCATGAAAAAAAAATCATAATTTTTTACACATGGTAATAACGTTATAATTAGTGGTTTGCATAGCAACTGTTAATTACTTATATTTTGCAAACAATGCATATCAAAAAAATTTATAGCTATTTACATATCAAGTATATAACAGGTACTCAATAATTTGCACCACTTGCTAAACGCATATACTATATATATATATATATATATATATAATAATACTTAGGTAGAAAATAGATTTTAAAAAAAATACAGATCGGGCACAAAATAAAATGCAAATAAAAGAGGATACGAAATGAACAGAGGCCGTAAGATGGATACCAAAGAAGTTTGTGCTTATCCTTTCACTCAAATTAGAAAAGTTATTACATAATCAAATAACAGAAGCAGATGAGTCATATGAGATTAAAGAAATATTGTAATATCCAGAACCATAATAATTATCGGTCAAGGCAAGGAATCCTAAGTGGGAAGCCTTTTGAATTATTCATACATATCCATGTTTGTCTTTAATTGAAAGAGAAAAATGTGTTAAAATGGTACGTGAATAGAGAGAAAAAGGAGAATGGAATCATGGACTTGAATGAAGGCGACATTTCAGCACTAATAGTTCCGTTTCTATTGTTATTCAAAATACATATGTGGTTGGTGGGCGCACATCAAAAGAATGGATGAGCAGCTATACCTCTATTGCTTTTGCAAGGACCAAGGCTGCCTCTAGACAACAGCAGATAAAAGCGATCAAATCGAACCTACAGAACACAGATGATGATAAGAAAAGGAAAAATAAAAATAAAAAGAAAAAATAAATAAATAAAAAAGAAAGGCCTCTCTCTTCCCCTCTCTCTATGTCTCTCTCTTTTACACTATTCATGGAGGCATTCCTTTGGGTAATAGTCAATAATTATTTGAATTAAAGTCCGATATGCATAAATTAAAGAGAAAGACCTAGATGCATATAAATGATTTTTTTCCCCTTTTTTTATTTTTTTCCTACGTGATTACAGTATGGTAAAAGGATTTGAAGTTATACCCTTTTTTGAAAAGGATAACACTTATACCAATTATGGGTCTATTTGTTTCATCTTTTTCTTGTTAATTTGATATTTTATTTTTATCATTTTTTAATAAATTTTTATCAAGAAACAAAATTAGATTAAAAACATATATTTTTACTCACAAATACACCAAACAAATTAGATACAGATAAAATACAGATAAAATATAAATATAAATCGGATACGGATAAGATACAGATAAAAATCAGACAATTCAAATAGGTCCTAGATAGATAAATATTTGCTATCTCATTGTTTCACCCATGTATGCTTTTGTATATGATTAGTAGAGATTCATTTGAGATAGACAATTTTGGAGAACAAATGTCGATCACTATGGAGAAATTGAAATACTCATAACAATCGATAAGAAATTAAAAAGATAAGTAACCTGTTTGATACATTCAAAATGCATACTACACCAAAAACTATTTTCAAAAGATGCAAATAAATACCAATAGCCTTATAATTCAATAGTATTATCCCTCATAAGAGATACATGATTTAAATTTCTTCTCTCCAATATAATGGAAAACAGTAAGGATACAGATAAATAATTTATCTAAATTGAGCATGCTTGAGATGAGCACAAAATGATAACAGCAAGTACTTCTAACCATATGAGTAAAAACTCTATAAAATAATATTTTTGGGACTAATAAAAAATATTATTTTATCAAAATTATTTATTAATTGATAAATGAATAATTTATCAATTTATCGATAAATGAATATTTGTTAATTTACAAAGATTTTATGTATTTTTTACACTTTTTTTTCCAAATTTTATATATAACTTATCAAAGAAAAAAAATAAATATGGACAAAAGCATATATAGTTTATATATATAATTTCAAAAATTATAATGCATAAGTATAAAACAAAATAATAAATATTATAACACAAAAAACTATAAATAAAGATGTAGTACCTAAATCTTGGAAATTAGAAATAGTGGATACATAGAAAAAGAGTTTTTCAAAGTTAACGTCTTTAAAGATAAAGGGTTACAAAATATTTTTGTTGGCAATAAAAAACCTTAAAAAACTACTTGCTACAATATAAAAAGAATATGTCGAGTGTGGTGCATGCTTTACAAAAACTTAAGGATGAGATTGAATTTAGTTTACATACAAAGAAGAAAAAATGACTTTATATTTTAGTAAAGAGTAAAATTTTAAAAGAATAAAAGTAGTTTGGAAAAACGTTATTATAAAAATTTTTATGCATTTGATGAGTTATTAATTTATATTTTCATTGGATCTTAAGGATTTCTCTATAAATTATTATCTTATACATTTAATAAAATTATTAATTTAGTACATTGATCTAAGCTAGAATCAAAAGAAATTATTATCTGATCAAAATTCTTATGTCATCAAGGTTTAATTGTAATACATTAGGAAACTGGTCTTCCATAAAGATTTGTTTTCTCAAAAAACTTATAAAAAATTTATGACCGCTCCTAAGTCTTATATCATTGGTTGGATGGTATTTTTACTGATACATCTTTAGAAAAGAAAAAGAAGTGCATATACTTATAATTAGTTCCAACGTATATAGTTCTAGTTCAGTATTATCTTGTGATATTTGGATAAAGTTGCTTTGATGCCTCCTATCGTTATTCGAAATCGCTAAAACACAAAATATTGTATTTTATATACCAACAACCATGTGCATGCTATGTGTGAAAAATTATAAGGTAGCAATGTTTGGAATGAATTTAAATAAAATATTAATATTTTGAGTAATTGAAAAAAAAAAATCAATATTTTATGAAGCAAATTAAATAAAACATCAAAATAGTTAAATAAAGGAATCAATGTTATATAAAATGATATGAATAAAATATTACTTCATATGTCTATTTGTCACCCACTTAAATGTTGATTCATCTAATTTTTAATCATTTAATATGCCGATCCCCCTATTTAACCCATTTTTTAGAACGTTAAGTTAATTTCAATTTAACTATTCAAAATGTTATAACCTTAATTGAAAGAAATTTTGATTTTTTTGGGGTGTATTTTACCTTTAAATACACTTAAAGTAGCTTAAAATACACAACAAGACCACTATTTATTTGGTTCATTTTATATTCACCTATTTGGTATAGTTTTCACATCTACTTAAATGAATGTGAAAGACAAAGATAAAAATACATATATACCTCTTTTAGAAAATTAATATCCAGCAAATATGTATAAGCTTCGACTTATTAATTTATTTTTACAAATCCAATTAAAATTTTTGTTCCTGCCGTATAAAAAATTTTTTAAAAACCTTTTTTCTAGAAAAGCGTGAATTTGCACATCGTAGTACTCGCACTCCAAATACTACTATTTATCATAATTATGAAATCAAAATGAATAAAATAATTTTCAAACAAATAGATCATGTTAACATATATGACAGTTCAAATTGATCTTATATTCATATATATGATTTGTACTATATAAATTACAATAATTCTTATTCATTTTTTAGGCACAGGACATCCATTCACTTTTGCATGGTTGTCTAAAATCGGTCCAAAGGAACTAAAAAAATTAAATTAAATGAAAAGAGACGAAAAGGAAAAAAGAAAAGAAAAGAAAAGAAAAGAAATTCAACAAAAGTCACTGTTTCTATCCTACGTAGCCATGATGCATGGTACATGGACCATTTGCTTTTTGCCTTTGTCGAGATGGGCGTAGGTTCTCCTGTAGAATAAATCTATCTAGCTCAATCAAGCTGCGGTGGCTAGTTCTGTCGAGAGACTGTCGGTCAAAATGTTGAAAGGAAAATTATTAATAATATTGTAGTGCGTTACATAGGATGAGGATTGGGGAAGGGGGGCTGATACACCCTGTAGTCATCCTAACAGGGTAATTTTTTACAAGGTTTTGTACCTGGTTTCCAGCTTATTTCGAAATCTATAAAGCTTCATCTCAGGTTTCATGAAAGACCCAGACCCAGTAAAAAAAAAAAAATAGGATCCTATTTTATATACAACTCAAAACACATTAACTAATTATCTTTATTTATTTAATTATTTTTCCTTTATCTAATGTAAACCTCATAAAATTTCAGTAAAGAATTACAAAATAAACATAAAAAATAATCTCTAAAAATAACTTCAAATTAAAACCGAACTTCGACTAGTCCTAAATCACGAATGAATCCAGAAATTTCTTAATCTTGAGAAAATAAGAATCCTTAAAAAAATAAAATAAAATAAGAATCCAACAGTTTTTAAATCCAAAACTACTACATATGACAAATTCTATACTTAACCCTGACTTGTAAAATCGGATAATATAGAACCCAAAACCAAATTATTAAAAAGTAAATAACGATAAACCTTCGGAAATAAAACCCAATTCAAGAATTCCGAAAACGTTAAGAGATGTTAAATACTTACAAAAATAAAATTTAAAATAAATTTCTCAAACTAAATATATTGTATATGCATAAACCCTCAGTTTCCAAATTGATAAAGATCTAAACCAGAAAGTCATCTGGGAACCCTAAGTGGAATATAATAGTTTAAGTCTAACAATCTCGTGCTCTTAGCCCTAGAGGCCGAGGTGCGGTTTAAGTATGTAGAGTGACTCATAGTAATATAATGTTGCTTAAAAATATCATATTAGTAAATTTTTGACATATTTCGAAGCCATTCCGATACAGACTTTGAAAAGCGTGTCCTGGGGCTAGAGATATAAAAAATATACCATTAATACCATTAGACTCGTATTTTCATAAAGATTTCAAAAGTATATGTTTTATAATTTTTCGATAATTAGAAATATCTGATTTTGTGATTATACTAGTATTTCTTTACTACCGGTAATTAACTAGTCTTTTACACTATTTAGTACTATTCGTTACACAATTTTATACTACTCTTGTAAACCCTTATATATATATATATATATATATTAGATAAATATTTGATAGATCATAGAAAATTCTGTTTTTCTAAAATTCAGTTCGTTTCGGGTTTTTATGGGATCAGTTTATGTTTAAGATCCGATACTAAAAAAAATAAATAAATCAATTATCTTATTTTAATTATGAAAATTCTGCTACAAAAATTTGGAATGCATTTTTCTATTTTTTTTTTATTTTTTCTTATAAAAAAGTACTCTTACAAACTCATACCTATAGTATACTTTTCACACATCACCTCTTTTTCATTTATACTTTTCTACACTTCACTTATCACTTCATTGCAGATTTTTAGAGCTCTTTTTGTTTCCTTTTGTCCTTTGAAACACTCCAAATTTGATTAAAATAAACCTATTTCAATCCTTCTCTAAGAAGTAGCATATACACTTGGTTACACATTACAACTTTAACTCAAAAAAACTAAATTTCCCTCCCTCTCTCTTCCCAAAAATCATGCCAGCTATAGGTATGTATAGGCTGCCATTTCTTTTTTTTTTTTTTTTTTTCATTTTGAGTGTGTTTAACTCCTCATATCTCTCTATATATGCCCTCTCTCATTCATACCTTTAACCATTTACCATTCTTTGCAATTTTCCTCTCCATTTCCTCTCTTTCTCTTTTCATTTGATCTTGTTCTTGCAAGAGGAACTTCCTACCCCTATCCTATATATGAGCTCTCACACATGTTTCTTTAAGATCCTTAGTAAAACTTTATTCAAAGCTTCCATAGTTGATGTAGGTGGAGTATAGTGAGAGTTTCATGCATCAAATGACCTTCCATAAGCTTAAAAGCTAAGGATGATGATACCAAAATGAAACACTCATCCTACTCATGATTATTCTCTTGTGATCTTATTATTTTCTTGCTAAAATGGTTATATTATATAGATCTAATTTTTATGTAACTTTGATTATATTTATGTTTATATCTATGAGTTTATAGCTTACTACCATGGATTTCTCTTATATGTATGTTCATAATAGGTGTAGATCTTGGTTTTAAACTCAAACAAAAATGGTGAAATTCGTATCTAGGCAAGACCCATATTTAAAAACCTCTTTCCAAGTATCAAAATGGAAGTTTTACTTAAAATAATGAAGGCTTAGTGAGTATATATCATCAAGACTTCATTTTATATAATTCAAAGGTGATTTTCAAAGATTATTTTTCAAAATTAAAATTCTATTTTCGGATCTAGACCAAGGCATAATTTAAAATATGTTTTCAACTCAAAAATGAAGATTTTAATCAAGATATGGAAGGCTCTTAAGATAGATATGTAAAGGATGAATTTTCATAAGTTTAGATGGATTTTATCAAAAGATTGTCCAAAAACAAATTTTGTAAAATCGGATCTAAAACATGACCAATTTTGGAAACCTATTTTTCAACACCAAAATGAAGGATTTGTTTAAAATATGAAAGGCTTATGGAATAGGTATCAATAGGAGATGTTTTTTATAAGTAAATGATAGATCTACTAATAGAGATTCTCAAAATAGGAAGAGATTACAATATATAAAATTTGAGTTTTATCTTAACCTTCTGAAATTTGTATCTAGGAATGATGATATGAAAACCCCTATTTTTCAAACTCAAAATGAAAGTTTTACTAAATGAATGAAGTCCTTAGTGGCTAGGTATGGTTGAGGTTAAGTTTCTAAGTATCAAATGAGTTTACTTAAAGGAATCACCACAAGAATAATTTTTACAAAATTCGGATTTTGGGATGAACCATTTTTAAAAACATGTTTACAAAGTGTAAAATGGGAATTTTATTGAAGAATAAAGGCCTTAAGGAATATACATAATGAGGACTTAATTTTAACAAGAATAAATAAATTTTATCAAGAAATTTTTCTAAAAACAAGTGGAAATTGTCAGGAATATAAGATTAGCCTTTCTAAATTTATTTTTCATAAAGTCTTACAAGGAAAAAGTTTTCTAAAAATTTCTTTTATTCAATATCATCAAGAACATATATATAGATATCTCATAACATATCATTTATGATATTAACTTGTTCATATTGCATGTATACTTGCTTTGGATAGTAGAAACTTCATAAACTTTTACAAAATCAATTTTCTAATTTGGTTTTCGCTACTGATCTGAACTGATCAGATCTTTTCGAAACTTAAAAGTTTTCAAAACTTAAATATGATATTAGAATTAGATATATCTTTCGAAGTATATAGAAATCGGTATATAATTTGCTAAATTCCAAGTTAAAACCAAGTATGGCCGTTTTAAGTTGGAATTCTCACATAGAACGAGAATTACGAACTTGATAGTTTGTATAAGATAGAATGGATTAATTTTGAGTTGAAATACTTAGTTGGGTATTTCTTTCCTTGGATGACTTTGCTTTCAGGATTCATTGCCACCCGATTATTAAGATTAAAAGATTGGAGTCCAATGGACATGTGAGTTTTCCTCTTATTTTGTTACTTTGTTTGTGCATGTAGCTAGTTGCATTAGAAATATAGGAACAAGATAAAAAGCGATATGAATGGGGATGGGATAGATAATGAGACTTGATGTATTATGCCAAAGAATACTAAAGCATATCGAAACCATGAATCTATTGGATAACTGCCTTGTTCATATTGTTTTTGTTTATGTGTATGATATTGGTTGGTCACTCTAAAGAATGTATGAATAACTTGAACTAAGCAAAAATAAATTGGTCATGCATCACATCGGTCTAGTTACATTGGTAGCGTGCTACTCCTATGCAGAAGATCAGTATGGTCGAGGTCACGTTTGGAGAATGAGACCGGTATCAAAGTTCATTCATAGGAACTAAAAGCATTAGGGATGCATTCCATGAATGAGTCGAGCTGAGTCGATTACTAAGAGCTGGGGGGTCGGAGACTAGTAGTAGGTCATATAGATTTCTAATACCATCCCTAACCCTTAGATACGTAGGACGTAAATCCGTTTTGTGTACGGGTTCTGGATACCATACATAATTGCTACTCATGTGTTTGTTCATGCATAGTATATGGATGATTTATAACTTGCTTGTTATGGTTTGAAATTAAGGGAACTCTCACTAAGCTAGTGTATCTTATACCCCAATAGATGTTTGAATGAATAGGTTGACTTAAGAATGCTACTAGGGGATTGAGATGTCTGGAGCGAGTATGACTTCGAGGTTCCAGCATGAAGTAAGAGTACTTGAAGATATTAGCTAGGTTTTGTGAATTGCTTTGTAATAGTTTTATGTAGTGAGATCTTTTGATGAATTGTAATTGAAGTATAATGAATTGTATTTCTTTTACATTGTTACTCAAGTTGTATCAATATAAATTGTATCACTTCGATGTGTCGTTTCCATGTGTTAGACGCCTTGTACATTATATGAAAGCCTTCGTGTGACTCGGGTGGTTATTCCTAGGCTTTAATATTGTGTACGGTGGACTGCCACGTTTAGGTACCGTTCGGCGCATGGCATCTAACAATTGGCAGTGTTTAATGCATGTTATGGTATCTTATTTCACTAACTTAATTAGATTCATGTATATGCTATTGCGAATGTTGATGGAGATATTAACATCCCAAAATTAAAAGAATCAATTTATGCAATTTATCTGAGACTTGTATCGGATTATTGAAATTTAGTGAGCTTTGCATGAAACATGACATCATTCTTACATGGAGTTTTTTATTCAGCATTAGTGCATGTGCCAATAATATAAATATTTGTTACCATTTTAGAGTACTTGTGATGTGCCAATATTACTTAAATGTTTTTCAATATTTTTAACTATGTTAAGAATATTTTTTTTAATATATTATAATATCATTTTTATAGATAGAATAACTTTTTGTAGAACTTACCGTTTTTTATGCGCTTGTGGTGCTTTCTTATCTTTTTATTTATTTTATGCCTAAGAAGTTTTTAGAAAGTTTCCATTTTAGTTAATTTAGGTTTTTTTCATATTTATTTTTATTTAGTTTATTATAGGACATCTTTTTTTCTTTTTTAGTAAATTTTAGTTTTTCAATATTTATTGTATGCCTTAAGGCGATAAAAACATTTGATAATTAAATGAAATTTCTCTTAGCATTTTTTGCTCTGTTATCCCAAAATTTTTAATTTCTTAATGATTTCGAATTTTGATGCCAATTTCTGGTATTCTCAAAATAATAGGTAGTTGAAGGTCTCAAGCCAATATTTGTGTGTGAATCAACGGTTTGCGATAAATTCTTCATATCTGCTACGTCATTTTGGTATTAGAGCCTCAAAGGACATGCTTGTTCATTGCAGATGAAGAACAAATTTTTTTTATATCCAAGTGATAATTGGAAGGTATAGTTGTCTTGTATCATTGATGATTTCTCCTCAAGGTGATTTATAGATATGTTGTTGATAAATTGGGTTTAGTTGTAGTAGACAATCCATGCCATATATGTGGTTTGTAACAATCAACTAATTTGATGAAAAATAAGCACATGTATCTTTTTCTTTGGGAACAAATTATAAAGATTCAATTTTATGTGATAATGCACACATAAATGATTGTCATTACACTTGGGTCAACCATGGAAATTTTACCGTATGTGAGTCACGATCCCATTAACAATTACTGTCATTTTACTATGGGAAGAAAATTAGTCTTGTACCCATGATAAAGGAATATGCGCAACAGGAGGTAGAATCGTTAAAGAGTCGAGCGAAAGATTGGTTAGATGAGAAACTCAAGTTGATGTTATAGAAAAAGTTGAAAAGACTATAGATGAAGATATTTTTGAGACTAATGATGAACCAGTTTTTTATACTTATGTTGATGAAGAGAAGGATATTTTGAGGCTATTGGTGATGGTGAACCAATTTTTGATGCTAATGTTATTGAACAGGAGATTGTGACTAGAGATGGTAGAGAAACTGTAATATAAAATGAGTAATGTATAAAGAAGATAAAAGTGTCCAATGAGATAAAATTATAAGGTTAATATGGACAAAAAGTCTAAATATAGTGATATTTTGATTACATGACAACACATGATGGAAGATGAAACCACACAATCCTTTATATATTCCTCCTTTGTTTCTTCTTCAAAACAAAACCCTAAACTAGATATTTTTCTCTAAGAGGTCCTAGCCGCCAAAGGGATTCTAAAGCCAGATCAGGTAATTGAATCTCATCTTTGCTTTAGGATTTCATAGAATTTTTCTTTTAAAATTGAAGGTAGAATTGAAGAATCTCTCCATTGGGTTTGGAGATCTGGTTCTGTTGATTAAAGGAGATTTTGAGATCAATATTAGGTAAGTTTTGTATATCCTTAATCTTGTCATTATAAATTGATGATTTTTTTAGGCTTTGCCATGAACAATGTGAAATAAATTTTAGGGTTTGTAGGAGTTGTTAGAGAAATCTATTCATTGGAGATTTGGTGTTTAAGGAAGATTGATGATCAAATTTAGGTAAGTTTGATATATTTATAATTCTTAAGATATTATGGATATGAGTTGTGTTGATTTTTGAATTTCTGTCATTGAATGAAATTCTATAGTCTAGGAAGATCTTACGGAGATTTGTTATTTTAGAGTAGTTTGATATTTTAATTAAAGGAGAAAGGTGTAAATTTCTGATTTTGTTGACATTAGGATTTAGATGGAGTTTGAATTAAGATTATGTAATGAAAATATTATTTTGAAATCTATATGTTTGTATAGTCAGGTTCTGATGAAATAGGGTTTGATTCTAAAGGAGATTTTGGTATTTCGAGTTCTATTTTCTGGAATTTGATTCCGGTACGACCTTACCTTATTTGTTGTATGTGCTTGTAAGATTAGACTTGTTTTGTTGTTTGTGTTGTAGGATCATAATTCTAAATTAACTTAATTTATATGACAATAAGAAATTATGTTTGTTGCTTGTGTTTGGCTTTGGTTAGTAAAGACTACGCAGAATGTGATACTAACTAGGCACCCTAATGATCTATGTATGAGGTTGTCCCGAGTAGACTCGTACCTAGAAATGATTCCGGTAGATTAGGTTTTGGCAAGAGCCGCGATGTATGGATGATTCTCTAACTTCAATATATGTACAATTATCTATATTTATATATGGTTGTTTTTATGGAGTTATGAGTTACTCCAGTTTTGAAACTAGATGCATATGTTCTGAATTGTGTTACCTGCCGGCTATATAAGATAAGAAATGATATTTGTTGCATTAGAAATAGTTATATTTGATTATATATGTTGTGTGTTCATGTGCATCTGTGTATGGTTTAGCGTACTGAGCCTTTTGGCTCATTCCTTTCATTTTTTAGGAATAATGCAAATACAGTTTATTATGATCTATCTGATATTGACATATTTGTGGATGATGGGGATGACGATAGTGGACTAAATATTCCTACTGATATTTAGACCACCTAGTTAGTTTTGAGATTGAGTTGAAAGCTTATGAAACCTTCTATCTTTTAAGAAATTTCTTGTTTTATGAATTAAGACCAAGTTATGAGAACTCCTTTATATTTTTAAAGTTTATGATTTAAACTTAGCTTTGATTTAACTGATTAGAGTGATTTGACAAAGTTAATCGTTTGAGATATTTATAAACAGCTACTCTTTTATGTGAGTATTGGAGTTTATTATTAATGTTTACTTATGGTATAGCATTGTTTAGTTGGGTGTTTCTTATAAAGAGAAATCACGTGGCGAGTTGTAATGCCTTCATATGCAGGCATTATAGAAACAATGGTGGATAAAGAGGTTTTTGAATAGATTACAATTCCTAAAGTAGCAAGTTCTATTGTGGTAGAGTTTTGCGATGTATTTTCTAATGAGTTACTAGCTGGATTATCCTTATTACTTGATATCCACCTATTCTTAAACATGGAGCAAGACATAAAGAGTTATTTGCTAAGGATTTAATTTGGAAGAGCCTAAGCTCTTGTATAGCTTTAGCCGTTTTAAAACCTACGAAGATAGACCCAGAGCATTTGTGCATGATTAGTACAATTCCTGAAGTAGCAAGTTCTATTGTGGTAGAGTTTTGCGATGTATTTTCTAATGAGTTACTAGCTGGATTATCCTTATTACTTGATATCCACCTGTTCTTAAACATGGAGCAAGACATAAAGAGTTATTTGCTAAGGATTTAATTTAGAAGAGCCTAAGCTCTTGTATAGCTTTAGCCCTTTTAAAACCTACGAAGAAAGACCCAAAGCATTTGTGCATGATTAAGTTCAAGCAATTTTTGCATAACATGGTGAAAATTCAACGAGAATTTTGTCTAACTTGGGGGGAAGGAAGCAGCCAATATCATTTGAATATCTTTTAATATTTTTAATTATGTTAAGAATATCTTTTGAATATATTATAATGTCTTTTTTATAGATAGAATAAGTTTTAGTAGAACTTTCTATGTTTTATGCCGCTCGTGATGCTTCTTATCTTTTTATTTATAAGGAATTTTTAAGAAGTTTCCTTTTTAGCTAAATTTAGGTTTTTTTTCATATCCTTTTTATTTAGTTTAGGATAGGACTTTTATTTTTTTTTCCTTTTTAGTAAATTTTACATTTGTAGTATTTATTGTACCCCTTAGGATGATAAAGATAGTTTTGATGATTGAATGAAGTTTCTCTAAGCGTGCTTTGCTTTATTATCCCAAAATTTCGAATTTCTTCCATAGGGTTTTGAATTTTGATACCAATTGCCTAGGTATTCTTAGAATTAATAAGTGATTGAAGATCCCAAGCTGGTTTCCATGCGCATCCCAAGCTGGTATTCGTGAGTAAATCAATAGTTTGCAATAAATCCTTTTGTATCCACTAAGTCAACATGCTCAGATTCATGAAGACTTGCGTTGTTATTTTATTTGTTTATTTATGCACATTTAAGCTTGATGGGGTAATCTAATTCTTATTTGGGTTTCATTAATTTATTTTGTTGGTTGGTTGTTCGATCATATTTTTCTTTGTATGATAATTTTTTTTTTCATGAATTAGTAGGTTATTGAAGTGTCTTATTTTTCTTTTTATGATACTTTCACCTTTACACACACACATATTTCTTATTATAGACACTATTATTCAAGTGAATATTATTAATAAAAAGCCCTATACGAGTTTAACTAAGTCATCTTAATCTCAACAACTCTATTTTAGAATTATGCCAATATTGCCTTATTTGATCTAATTGTGACAAATATACTTTTATCGATTATAATAAACAATTGTTGATTCTTTTGTACTGAGTCATATCCATAGAAATTATGAAAACCAAATATTCTAAAAGTACAAAGCAAATTTAATTCTTGTTTTTGTTGCAATTAATTGGATGGGGATATCCATCCATATCAGATTGGTATATGAGTAATATACTTTGTAAATATTTTCAAAGGCAGTCTCATCCATATTGATTAATCACTAACACGTTTATTGTTTCTATTGACATTATTGAAGGATGGAATACATTTATGAATAATTACAATGACGTTCTTTTCAATGTTGCTCGTTTTCATTGGTAGAATTATTAAGTTAGATCATCTGTTTTATAAAGAAATATTATACTCCAACAAGAATGCCAAAGTTTTTTAATAAAATTGATGGAAAATTTTGTTTCCCCATAACTTAAGTTTCGGTCATAATATGTTTAGTTTAGCTTTATTCAAAAATCATTTGTAACTTATATAAATGATATATATATATATATATATAGTGCTTGATTTCATTCAAATTTGAATTCTAAATATGTTAAGAAATTTTCATAAAGAAAAAAGAGAAAATAATCAAATAGATCCACGCAAATAGCAGGTACTTTATAATCCTTATTGAGTAGGTTATGGGCTACAGGTACAACATGCAAAAACCTCTAGGGTATCGGCCAGGATTTAGGAGCCTGCCTTAGGTTTTATTTTTTATTTTTTATTTTTTTTTCAGTTACAATAGATAGGAAGATTCAAACTTTATACCTCTTATAGACCAAAAATGATGCCACTAAGTCACAAAGTGTTGGGGTTATAGATCTAACTCATATGGTGTATAACCAAAAGGAGCCTAAATATATAGAATATATTATTTAAAGATTTTGGAATCAAAGTAGGAATGGGTCAGCATGCTTGCACAAGGAAATCCTAAATATATATTTATATATTTAGAGGACTTTGAAATTAGGATATCTTAAGTATATGAGATATACATGGAAGAGGACTTGAAAATAAAGAGAATATTTGCATCAAAGGAAGTTTGGACATGCACACCTACAACAGAAAATAGCACACCGCTGGGCTACATATAATACTAGCTAGCTTGGAATTTGCAAAATTCTTGCTGAGAGCTCCAAAGAGGCTACATCGGCATGAACATCGCTGGTGTTGGGGTCTATGCTGTCGGCGTAGGGAGGCACCCCGCTGGTGTACAAGCCGACGTATGTTGTTCCGGAATGCCAATTTTCTATACCTATTGCAACACCTTCAGCCTTTAATTAAATGTTGTCAACCTTAAGTGTCTATTGGTTTTCCTTGTATTGTTGAATATATATTCTCCTTATTGTCCTAAGGTTTGTAAGAAACAAGTAGTGTGTCTCTTCTCAAGCCTAGATAGAGAGATCTAGAGAGAGATAGAGAGAAAAGAGAGGAAATCCTAAAGTGAGAAATTCTAGAATAAAATCTTGTTCTTGTTGTAATCCATCAAATTGTGGTGAAGAATTGTGAGATCCCCTAGTGAGACCAAGTGAAGAAAACTTGTTGTAGTCTCATTATTGTTTATACTGGAAGATTTAAGCACTACTAGTCTCGTGATTTCTCCCGCATTGGGTTTTCCATGTTATATCCTAGTGTTGTCTGTTTTATATTTCCACATTATTTATTGTTTATTGTATTTGGCAAGAGGAGATTTAACCTTTGATCACAAGTTGATTAATTGTTTGATTAGTCAGTTTTATTATTATCGTGATTAAGGTTAGGCTTTCTCCTAACACAATATCATTGGCGAATTATATTAAATTCAAGCTCTGTTAAACTTATCCAAATTTTTCCTACTTACATGATACTTGTTTATATGATTATTTATTAGGGTTAATTACAAAAATATGATGTATGTTTTGGCCAATTTATAAACACATGACTCGCATTAATTTTTTTAACAAATAGTCCAAGTTTCATAAAAAATTATCATTATAATTAATTAACTATTAGAGGGATATGTATTAAAGCCTTATTGGTCTAAAAAATTAATTTAACAAAAAAAACATTACTAAATAAAATTATTTTTTTAAATGAAAAAATTGAAAAAAAATGTAAAATTAAATTTTGTGGCCAATATTGACAAATGTTATTCTAAAATTACTAAATAATATTTGGATTTTTTTATGAAACTTGGATCACTTATTTATTAAAAAAAGACACACCTTGTATATTTTGAAATTTAGTCAAAATACAGTTATGTTTTTATAATAAACCCTTACTTTTATTTATTTATAAAAATAAATTAATATTGAAATGTCTTAAATATTCCTTAACAAATGAAGCAACATAAACATTATTAATTATATCTAAAAACGAGTACATATATATTTATCAAGAGTAGATAAACATTAATCATATTTAGGTACGTGCTAATACTTTATAGAATATAAATGATAGTTTATACCTATATTTATCTCATATGTTGAAATACTCATCCTAATAATTAGATCCTGTTTGGAGTTTTTAATTTTTATTTGTATTAAATTTGTATTCTATTTAGATTATCGAATTTTTATTCGTATCGAACTAGCTAGGATATTTTAGTACAAGAGTGTCATCCAAACATTTATATTGAGGTCGGTAATTTAGCAAACAGTTCATTAATATGGGCAGCTTATAGAAACCGTTATATTATTCCATACGCTATCTCAAAGCATTTTGTCCATCATTTTCTGCTCGGGAACAAATCGAAAAATGGTTTTTAGTCAGATGCATAGCAAAGCACACAAAATATACAAAAGATGTTAAATATAAGTTGACATTAACGTTGGTACAGGTCTTATGACGTTTCCTCGGAAGAGGAATAAATGAATGGATTGTAAATGAATGAAAATCTTGGTAGTGAGTACTTTTTTTTTTTTTGTCCAAATTGGTAGTGAGTACTTAGTTCGAGTTTAATAAGTTTAAATAAGATATTATTATTTTAATAAGAATAACATTATTAAAAATTCTGCCTCATTTTTATAATCAATATTTAAACTCAATATAAACTTAATTATTGAGCAGACAAACAAAGTTAAGCCAAACATTATGAACTCAAAACTCGATTTAATAAACAATTTGAATTTCACTTAATTATTTTTTAGTAAAATTTAAGGATGTATTGGCTCAAACTCAAGTTGCGAGTATATTTTGAGTAATTTCTATCTTTATCAATCACTGTCAAGTCTCAATGGGCAGCATAAACCACCGACACTTGTCCCAAAAGTTACCTTTTTTTCTTTTTCTTTTTTTTTTTCCAATGGTTACCGCGCTTTTTGATTCACGTATTTAATATTTTATGTATCTCTCGATGGTGACATGAATCATTAAAACATACCTATACATGAAATTACTTTAGATATTAGTAAAAAATTTGTGTGGCTTTGAATAGTTGTTGAGTTTTATAGAAAACTATGAGCAAAGGATGAATGTTTACATCAACTTTGAATAGAGAATTAAATTTGCAAATGGTTGAGATAAAACATTAATATTATATTAAACAGTTCTCATCCAAAAAAAGAAAATACTAAATCGTTCAAATAGAGAATAATCTTTCAGTGTTGTTATCACGTTATTAAATTATGATTATATGATATTCGGAAGATAGCAAGGAATTCTCTATTTGAACTCTTAATATACACAATATTGATTTAATCTTTTTTTGTTTTTTAACTGTTTTTTAACAACTTCATGAAACTTCAATCCTTTATATTATCCACTAAGCATAATATTAATCTTTCATTTTAGCCATTTAAAATTCCAATCCTTTATTATTTCAACTTGATCATAAATATTTGCGCTTCCGTTTCTAATTTTTCCTTTAATTTTAAGTTTGACAAGAGACACTTCCTTTAATGATCATATACTTTTGCTTTCAACAAAGTATTTGACGCTAAACTTTTAGACATTGTTTAGGATTTTTCTATGCTTTAACCCGACGGTATCCCCATGCTAGATAGTGCAATGATATTTCATAAAGGTCTTCATCTTGTTATACACATTTCTTTCCGTTTGCACTAAAAATACTCCTTGGTAGCTTGGCTAGTAATGTACTTTCTTAATTAGCGTGGTCAATAATCCTCTTAACCCTATTTCCATTTTTAAAAACCATTTAATGATCGAAGCAATATCATTGTATTACTAAACATAGAGACTCGATTATTATTGTATGTTGGATTTTAGTCTGCAAGCCATGCCACTCTGAGTAAAAGTCGACCTTTATCTCCATATTCAACAACCATTAAGGGCATGCTTGAACACCAATACTCAATTGTGTATATGCTAGATTTGAGTCCAAAAGTCATGTCAAATTGAATGGTCATTAAGTTTTACATCGTTTTATCATCACACACTTTTGTTCTAATAAAGTATTTAATGCCAAACTTTTAAACACATAAGATTATGCCAATTCTTGACCCAATAGTGTATTCTTGTGTGGACAAACAGTGTTACTTCTCATAACGGTTTATAGTTTATAATACACATCAATCTTTCTATCAACCCTGGAATATTTCTCGATAGTTATTATTTCTGTAGTCTTAAACCTTATCTCTATCTTTAATAACCATTCGATGTTAAAGGTTATCATTAAGTGAGCTTGAAGGGAATTATTTAGCCTAGAGTTTTGTGAACGGTACCTATCAAAGTGTATCCTACAGGCCAAGTAAATCTAATCAAGAGTCATTGCGCCATTTCTTTCAGTCAAACTATCTAATTACAATATTATTTGGAATCTTCTAACTAAAATTTTTACTTTTTTTTTTTTTTACTGAGAAAAGTGCACTCTTTTTTTTTTTATTTTTATGTTTTCCTTTTTTCTATTTAAGTTCTCAATCTTGAATTATTTATGATTTTTTATTCAAGTCTTTAACATTTTAAATGTTTATAAATTATGACTTTTATTAACACTACTGACATTTTCATCCATAATTGACGCATTGCGATGTATGGATTTGTCAACATAATTAATCTAAAAATAATAATAAATCTAAATACATAAATCAAATAAGAATAAGAGAAAAATAACAAAAATTAGAAAAAAAGAGAAAATGGAAAAAACAAGCATTTTGCACCCTGATAATCAAAGGAGTTGAATCACCATACGCATATATGCCACATTTAAGCATTAAAGTCTCGATCAAGATAATATATTACCATCTTCTTTATTTGTTGATTTATTATAAGAAAAGTCATTTATTTTTCATTTCAGCACATCTCTATGAACTATCGAATTAGCTTGAAAGAAAATAAATTGTGAAAGATAGAAGAGAGAGAAAATCTATGCAACACATTTTAAACAAACCAACACTCCACCAATCAAGCAAATCAAGTAGTTCCTTTAAGAGAATGAAAGAAAGAAGAGAAAATCCATGCAACACATAGGACAATAGGGTTGTCCTATGTGCTTAAAGCTAGGTTGAGTCTTGTTACCGGTAGCTTTTGAGCATTATTCCTTTAAGAGAGTAAACCCGTGCAACACATTTCAAACAAACCAACTCTCCATCAACCAAGCAAATCAAATAGTTCCTTTAAGAGAAAGAAAAAAAGAAGAGAAAATCCATGCAACACATAGGACAATAGGGTTGTCCTATGCACTTATTGCTAGGTCAAGTCTTGTTACTGGTAGCTTTTGAGTGTTATTCCTTTAAGAGACTTGTGAAATCTTGTTTTTATTATTAAGTGACAATTCTCTTTATTCCATATGTTTTTATCAATATGGTTATAGGTTGTGACAAAAATGTTAATTAAATATTCCACCTATGATAGATTTATATGTCTTAAATTCTACCAATCACAAATTAGTTTGCTTTTAATATTTATGACATTTATCAAATATTAATTGCATCCATATCCTCAAAATTATAATTATTGTAATAAAATTGATCACCTTGTTTAATTCATATAAGTGTCTCTTCAAAACAAGAAAGGATTAGCATTAATTGGGATCAGAGGAAAAATTTTATGCTTTATAGTAAGTTTGGTAATTTCTTCTTATTTTGATTTATGAGATTTAGGGTTTTTTATTATCTATGGAGATTTGAAATATATTGTAGAGTAGTCATGTTCATAGCAACATCGAGGCTTCAAGACAAGGTAATGAAAATAACAAGAAGGATGAAGCTGGAGTTACGAGATTGGAGTTCAATTAGATGTAAGAGACTTTGAAAACTCTCATGGAGAGGTTAGATTTTAGGGTCAAGAGGAGTCATAGTGGTACTAGTTATAGTAGGTATGGCACTAGTGATGAATCTAGTATTGACAATGAAAGGAGCAGAACAAGAGGTGAATGTGTTGGCAAGCATAAGGGAATTGATAATATTGAATTAAAAATTCCACCATTTACTAGGAGTAGCAAGCCTAAGTAGTTTCTAGATTAGGTTCCACGAGTTAAAAAGTTATTTGATTGCTTTGAGCGGAATGAAGTGAAGATGAACTATTTGGATTTTATAGACCATATTAGCCTTTGGTAGGATAAACTATATAAAAAGAGACATAAAGCTAATAAATTGTGTATGTGGGCATTGATAAAGATTTTGGTGGGTCATAGATTTGTGCCAAACTATTATAACAAGAGATGCTAATTGAATTGCAATCATTGAGATAGTGCAAAAGAAGTGTCACGCCCCAAATAATATCCTATACGCGACAGTCCATCACACTCGATATTTTAAACTCGAATATGACATCCTTAGTCATTCCATAAGTTTAGACACTAGGTGTAAGGATTACGTTCACCATGTAGGGGACCTTACTTTGAATCGAAATAGCTTAAGAAGACATACATAGCGATAATAATATAAATCATAACAATTATAACCAGATTAACCTATTACAAAGATCCAAGGGGTATACCTCCATCAAAATATTAAGAGTCTTTAGGTTCACAAAAGTCTCTTACAATAACACATATAAATAGATTAAGGAGATGTAACTAGAAGTCTACGCCTAACATCTAGGTCCCGACTTCTTCAAAAAGCTCCTTAAATTCCAAAAGATATACCTGCGGAAAGTGGCCTCTCGGAGATAGCTATAAATAATCATACTGCAACAGGAAACTATATGAGTATAAGCTTACGAGCTTAGTGAGTTTCACTTCTAAATTAAATACTTCATCAAACAATTGGGCAAGCAAGTTATATTAGACAATTATATGAAATGCACAAGCACGTGAACATGCAATACATAAGACTTTTCGGGAGTCCTATGTTGAATGGATTTATGCCCTCCATTCGAGGTTAGGTGTGTTTTAGGCCCATACGACCATAGATTTCAATTTTTCTCATTTATATAGTGGTTAATTTAGGTGCCTACCCACTCACTGTTTATGTAGTTTATAACAATTCCTATTTCGATATTCTTATCATCAATTCAATCAAACAGAATTCACATACACATTTCAATTTTATCTTGCCCTAGTTCTTATGCCACTATTATTACAAGCACAATCAAGAGCATGTAATTTAAGATAGTAAACTCACTTTGCCATGGCGCGAAAATCCACTTAATCATAATAGTCTTTGGGAAGGTTTAGTTAATCCCCCAAGTCTCCTAATCAAAAGAAATAACTCCAATGAGTATTTCTATGAAGTTTGAATGACCTTATAAATTCTATTATAACAAGTTCGTCAAAGTTCGTTTAAGAGGAAATTCCAACTTAAAACGGCCATAACTTGGTCATTTTAACTTGGAATTTCTCATATTATATACTGATTTCTACCTATTCAATGAGAGCTATCTATTTCTAAAGTTATTTTCATCAAACAAGGTCGTTTGGTCCATGAACAGTAGGGTACAGGTTGCCATATGAGATTCCCAACCCACAAATCAATTTCTAATTTCAATCCAAGCATCATTCCAAAAGCTTTGATAGATACTTAGCTATCATTATATCTTGAAAGACTATTTTATATACATAAATAACTCAATATCATACATGATTCATGGGTGTTGGTCAATCTATTTTCTCATGTACTTAGATAATGTTTTATGGGATGTGTAAGACACTATTTTCCTAGCTTTGTTTCTACCAAGTGCATTATATGTACATGCATTACCTATAAGTTATTATCATGAATGTCATGAAATGAGTTATCTATATGTATATCCTCAATGATATAAGATATCAAGAATTATTTTAGAAACTTTTGTTATGCAAAACTTTTGAAATTACTAGATTTAAGAAAACTAGTTTTATTACTTGCAAAATCAAACTTGCTTTTATCAAAACTCAACCTTAATGACCTATATGCCTAACACCTTCATTATTTTAATAAATTTCTTTATTTTGGAGTTGGAAAATAGATGTTTAAATAAGGGGTTTACCTAGTTACGAATTTTACAAAATTTTAAGGAATGAAAATATTGTTTACTCTATACTTTGAAACCTTTCCTTATTTTAGTATTATACTTTGATAAATTTCATACATCCTTGTCAAAATTAGGTCTTTATTACATGTATTCCCTAGGACTTCTATTTTTCCATTAAAATCCTCATTTTGGCATTTGGAAATAGGTATTTAAATAGAGATCATTTCTAAATCTGAATTTTGAAATTTATTTTTGAGATTGTTTCTTCTGTAAAACTCATTTAATATTTCTAAAATTAATTTCTAATCAAACCTACCCCTTAAGGCTTTCATTTCTTTAATAAAACTCTTGTTTTGGGGTTGAAAAATACGTGTTTACATATCAAGCTTTCCTTATTACGAATTTTAAGTTTGTTATTAGGGTTGAAATATAATGCTAACATAACTTTTGTAAACTTTTCTTGTTTTGAAAATATCTCTTATTAGATCTAGGCTTTACTCATCAAAACCACTCCTTTATAATACCTATTCCCTAAGCCCTTCATTTTTAATACAAATTACTCATTTTGAAGTTGGAAATAACTTTGCTAAATAGGGTAATTTTTAGATCCGAATTTTCAAAAACCATTTTTATTAAAACTAAAATAGATCTTAGACTTTCTAATATTTTCCCACTATTATTATGCTACTACAAGTCCTTTATGTATATAAAACAAAAATCTAAGGCATTTATGTACTCAAAACAACTAGATCTATTATATCATGCTAGTCATGAATGCAAATGCACTATGAATATTATATAGATAAGGTTAATAAATGAATACATGCACTAAACATCAATAATAACAACATAAATCAATAATAAAGCAAAATAATAGCAAAACAACTTAAATAACAAGATCTATAACATTATGATGGCAAGGATCTCATGTTTAAGTATTTCCACATTTCTAGCATAAAGCTCATGGGGATTTTGAGTGGAATCACACATATAGGATCTTGCCATTACGTGTTTTATTGTGGTAAAATATAGATCTATTACCTATTAGATGGTTTGGAGCAAGAAAACTTGAAGAAAAAAAATGTGTGTGTGTGTGTAAGGGGGTGTCACGGCATGGAGTAGGAGAGAGAGGGAAAAAAATTTTGCAAAGGTTTGTCTTAAAGAGAAAAGAGAGAAAATGAAAAGTGAAAGGTATAAAGGAGTATTTATAGAGGAATGGATTAGGGTTTGTGTAATAAAAGAAGGAATAAATAAAATAAATTGAGAGGGAGAAAAAGAAGGAGGGGGGTGTTGGTTTTGGGTTAAAGGGAGAGAGAGAGAGAGAGATGTTTTGTTTTGTGTTGTGTAAGTTTAAAATTTAAATAAGTAATTTAAGTAGTAAAAGTTGTATTAGAAAAGAAAATGTAAAGAAAATGGTGTGAATTGTAGAATAGGTTGTGAGGATATAAGAATAGGGTATGGGTGGTTGTAATTATGAATAGTATGATTAGAAATCAAAAAGTAGATTAGACAATTAAATTACCAGTAGTAATGAAAATATGATAAAAATGCTATAACTATAACTTTTATAACTCGAACAATTATATAACTGATATATTTAGAAATCTTATGAAATTACGAGTTTAACAATAATAATAACATATTGTTAGTATCTCGAGCTTTGGGACATGATTTTCCAAGTCTGTATCTGATTGGGTTCGAAGCAGATCAGAAATTCACTAATATGATATTTTTAAGTATCCTAATATTATTATGAACCAATCTACACTCTCTACTCATATTTCGACTTCTCGGTTTAAGAATACAGGGTTACCGAATCTAAACTGCTAGGGTTTCTTAGGGATTTGTTGACTTAGTGTTTCCAATTGACTTTCCGGTTTAGGGTTTAAGCTTGAAATTACCCTAAAAATTAGGGGTTTACAAGAAGTGTTGAAGAATATGTTAAAAGATTGAAACTTTAATGACCAAGTTTAAACTTAAGGAATCGATGAAGGACACTTTTATTGACAAACTCAAATTTGATGTTGCCGAAGTTGTTAAATTATAGCACTATCAAACCTTAGATAGTGTGATTAAATTAGCAAGCAAACCAAGAGGCACCAATAAGATAAGCCTCCATCGCTTGAGGGAAAAGAAAAAGAAACAAATAGTCTCGTTTATTTCACTCCCATGTCTAGTGATGAGTCCTCTAGACTCTATACAATCCATAGGAATTCATATTTTAATTGATTCATTATTAGATAAATGCCTATGATTATGTGCTATTATTGTAAAAATGTTATTTTTTAGCCCCAAAGATCATAAAATGAAGAAATAAAATGATTTGAATCAAGATTGAAGCAAAACAACAAAAATGTTTGAAGACAGATTCCAATCGCGACTTTAGGATCCCAATCGAAGGCAAGAAAATAAGGCAAAATTCTAAATCGTGCCCCAATCATGCCTTTAATCTACACCGTGATTTGCATCAAGAGAACCGCGCTTTATAATTCAAGAACACAACTTAAAACATGCCCAGAGTCGTACCTGTGGTTCTAACCATGGTACGAACTGAACATAAATTACGACTTTGGTGAAAAAGATATAGCTTCTAATGTGGTCAATCTTCAAATCGTGAAAAGTGACCCTATCCTTGTTGCCATGACATGTTGCCCTACATACGCTCATAAGGATAAGGACGAATTCCATGAAAAAGAATTTGCCACGTTACTGAATAAAATGTTCACGTTTTCTGAGCCCTTAGCCCTATAAATAAGTGTGCAAAGGTGTTGTGAAAAAAAAAAGGTTGTGTCATAGGTAACAAATTCTTGACTTAAAATAGAGTAGTGTGAGAATTTTTGGTGAGAGAAATCTTTCTTCTTGCTAGAGATTCAAGTTTTCTAAATAAATTCATATAAAACCCGATTTTATATCTGTAATTTTCATATCATTTCTCTTGAATCTGTGTTTAATGCTTACATCTATGGAGAAATATATATCTTAACTTAGGGTTTGTGAAGCCAAGACTTGATTCACATGATTTCAATGCATTTTAATTAAATATTGATTAGGTATTTGTAATTAGTAGCTTGATCCTTAACTTATGAGTTTTCGTGATTACACTATATAGATTCCCTGTCTGATTTTAAATGAATAGATTAAGAAATCATTCTTTTAAGTATATTTAAACTATTAATGAAGCTGCTCATAACCGCTTAGAGAGAGGGGTAGTGAAACATTCTGTCACTTGATTTTAAATTCATTAAAATGTGTTTTAAATGAAAAAAAAAATCTTAATCTCTATGGGGTCTAAGTTGCTCATAGTTTGGAAGAGATTATGATGACTTAGCTTAGATATAGAGTTCTTGACCTTTAGAGACTTTAACTTTCCTTAATAAATCTGATAGTATAAGTATACCCAGCAAATAACTCTTTAAGTTTGTTAAGAAATAACATAATAAGGTTTTAGTGAAACAAACTCTAAACTTTGTCTTACATTAACAAACTTATATCATTAATTTACATTAAAAACGTGTATATAATTAGTTCTAACCTTAACTTAGCTTTTTGTTTTTCATCATGTTCTTCTAAATCTTTCTTTGGTTAGATAATAGATGAAAAGTGAATATGGTAGATGCTAACGACCCTCAAGGAATACGATCGAATACTTTCTATACTACCTTGGTATGTGGGCTTGCCTAAATGGTAGTTATGTGACCAAAGTTGAACAGAACTTATTAACAATCTTTAAAAATTTACTAGACCCATAACCAAGTTTTCTGGTAGCATTGTCACAGATCAGCATTGTAAGCCCCTAGATTTTAAATCACGGTTTATGCTTAAACCTTAAACCAGAAGTCAATCGAAAACCATAAGGTCAACAAATCTATAACAAAACCTAGTGAATTTAGATCCGGCAATCCCGTGCTCTTAACACTTAATCAACAGAATTGAAATAATTATAGAAAATAGATCATAATAATATAAATAAGCTTAAAAATATCATATTCGTTAATTTATAATGTGTTTCGGATCCGAACGGGATCAATTTTTGAAAATCGTGCCTCAGTATATCCGATGGTAAAAATATTCCGATAATACTATTAGATTCGTAAAAATAAAAGGATTTCAAAAATATTAGTTTTATAATTTTTCTGTATCTAAAAATATCAATATAGCTTAATTACGCGTATTTTCTTTACTATTGATATTAATTAGTCTTATTTACTATTCATAGTACCATTCTACACTATTCATTTTCTTTACTTTTTCACACCTATTCTTACACTCTACCATATATTTCCTATTTTTCACTTTTCCAATACATCTTTAATCACATCATACCTTACAAATTATTATTTTTTATTAACAAAAATACAAAACAAATCAAAACACTCTCTATCCCCCTTCTTATTATCGCCGGCCACTGCCCATACATACACACACACATTTATTTATTTTTGTTTTTTATTTTATTTAATTCACATTATTTTTCCTCCTCAAAACTCTATAAATACCCAATCTCCCTCTACTTCTTTTACACACTCATTTACCATAACAAAACTCTCTCAAAATCACTCCACAAATCCTCTCTCCGAAAAATCTCTTTTCACTTTTCCTTACTACCCATACTTCTTCTACACACATACTATACGAACCTCTCTTTAACTACATCTATAATTCTACCTTAGGTGAATTCCTTATCTATATTTTCTTACCATTTCGTATAACTTAACATGACTATGGTGTATATTTCTTAAACATTTAAATGTTATAGAAGTAATATTATGTTCATGTTTCGTTCTTGTTCATAAATAAATTTCATTTTATTATTACGTTGTTTTATTATTGTTATTATGTTACATGCTATTGTTTTAACCTAACTCTTATATTATATTATCTATATTTGTGTATCCATATATATATATGTATATATTTCTTAGAGCATATAAGCTTATTAATATAACCATTATTTATTTATTTATGCTTGCAATTTATTTATTTATTTATTACACACTTTAATATTAAGACTAGTCTTTCTAGTCTTAGAATTGTCATTATCAAGTCAAAATAATTTTCTTATTTCTTTGTTTTTATCTTTGGACTTGCCTATGACTAAGTGCGAAAGCCATGAAATCAAGTTAAGACTTCCAATACTTGATATTTATTTCTTGCTCATTCTTATATTTTCCAATCTTCTTCTTCTTATTATTATTGTTGTGTTACTAGCTACATACTTATTGTTCACGCATGATCATATTGATTGTTGTCTTAATAGGAATAAAAAGTTATTTCTTAAAATAAAACACAATAAGCTCAACTTACTTTAAACGTATAGTTCTGCCACTTAGGAAAAAGTTTTACTAAGACTTAGAATTTTATTTCAACCAAACACTTTTCAAAGGATTTTTGACAAAAATCACCTTAGATTCTAGCATTGTTAACATACAAAGTTTTTAAAAAACAAAACTAAGATACTCTTTATTTTCTTTTCAAACCACCACTAAAAACCTTAAAGTTACTAATATTTTTCTATGATAAATTTTCTTAAAACTTAATTATAAAATCCTTACCAATAATTTTAGTAAATACAAAGACCAACACAAGATTTTGAAAGTAAGTTAAAAATCAACTCACCAAGTAAAATATACTTAGAGAATAAAATTTGAGAATAACTTAGAAAGACTAAAGTTTTTGAATAAAAAAATCATCTTTTAAGAATTAAGGAAAGTAAATTATGTTACATATTTAATGACTTAAAAACCCTTAATTTTAATTCCAAACAACTTAACATAATTTTGTCAAACTTCACTCTTTTTCAACTAATAAGATAAGATTGTTTTATGAAAAATCATTGGTTAAGACAACATCATTAGAATCATGCTATAATATGGGTTGCATATATATTAAAAAGATTTTTTCAACTATATATATATATATGTATATGATTTCTATGGAATTTTTTGTTGATATAAAGTTAGAAAAATCATATTTTAAAGACTGGGATTTCTGTTTTGATTTTGTACCATATCTTTTAGAGATCCAAATGACTTTTGTGAAGGAAATAACCTTAGAAATGGATAAATTTTTTTATTAGGTAAAAAACAATATATAATATGCGAAATTTTGAGTTAAATGAACAAATTATAGCCATTTTAAGTTGGAATTTCACTCTATACAATTTTTGACGAACTTAGTGAAATAGAATTACAAGTTTAAGTAGAAATTTCAAAAAATAATCATTTTTGGTATTTCTCTTGTTTAGGTGATGTGGAATCCGAGCTTCCCTACCTAGTGGATTATTTTGACTAGAAGTTATATGCTGCCATGGCTAAGTGAGTTTAAATTTTTTACATTTTTGTACTTATGTTTTTGCTTGTAGTTTAGTAGCACTAGAACTAGGAAAAGATAAAACATGATAGCACATATGCCTTACTTATATGATTAAAATTATGTTAAGTATATAAAAGCGGGAATTGCTAACTAATCATTGCATGACTTAGTAAATGAATGATCTGCCTGTGAACTCTATGATCACTTTTAAAATATCTAATATTATGTCATGATTACTTAAATAAAATGATTCATGCATGATACGTAGTGAGTCATATTGCATTCATTACTATACCCTTAGTGGGACAAGGGCATGGTAGAGAGGCTCGTAGAATCTGAAATTCTACTCTATGGCAATTGATCGCCCATAATAAAATGGTGGGTGGACACCCAAAATAACTACAATTTAACGACTAGTAATGGCTTGTATAAAAACTACAAAAGCTTTATTTGCAAACTATGGCCTTGTTTCCCGTAACACCTAACCCCGAATGGAGAGATAAATCCATTCAACATATGATTCCCAAAAAATCATATGAATTGTTTGCTCACATATTTGATTACATCTCATATGTTTGTCTAAATAACTTGTTTGACTATTGATTTTCTTAGTACTTTATTTGTGGAATTAATTCTCACTAAGCAAGAAGCTTACCCTCTTATAGATATCTTTTGGAGCACCCCTATCTATGGTTGATGCCCTGGGGATATTTCTCTCAAGTACTACCCTTTGGACTAAGGAGTTTTTGGAAGAAGTCAAAGACTAGTTGTAGACTTAGACTTTTAAGTAAATCTCTAATGTATTTATCTTAAATAAACTTAGATAGATTATATCTTTTGATGGGAGAATGCTCCTTTAATATTTTGTAAGACCTTTATATCTCTTATATTTAAGATGTTATGTTATGATTTCCATTCTTAATTGCTATGTGAATGTCTTCTTAAACAACTTGTTTTCAAACTTAGTCCTCTATGATTATGAAGATACACCTTACACTCGATATTAAAGCTTTTGGGATAACTAAGGTTGTCATACTTAAGTTTTAATATTGAGTGTGGCGGACTTTCACGATTAGGGTACCTTTTAGAGTGTGAGAAGCATTGGATTTGATCTTTTGAAGTTCAATGAAGCATTACCTGAAAGTTCTAAATCTATTAGACTAGCCACTAACTATGTACATAGTGTGAATAGCTTTAGTTTGTGTTTCTATTTTTTTTATTTTTTTTAGGATTAATGATGAAAATGGTACCTAAACTTTTACAAAAAGAACAATTAGATATCTAAAGTTTGGTTTTGAATAAGTTGGTCTAAACAAAGTTTTCATTTATTTTTTTAATTCTTAAAGTTTGGTTTTGATAATATTTATACCTCAACAAAGTTTTCGTTGACTCTTTTCATACTCGAAGTAAGTAAAATGAGGTATGAAAAAAGTCTAAGAAAAGTTTATTCGGGTATCAAAAATTTCAAAACTAAACTTCAGGTATGAAAAAAATCGACAAAAACTTTATTCATGTACCAAATTGTTCAAAACCAAACTCCAGGTACCTATTTATTCTTTTGACAAAAGTTTAGGTTTCATTTTTGTCATTATCCCTTTTGTTTTGTGTAAATATCTACAATTATTACTTTTGTACATAGTTTTTTATTTTCTCTTTGTAAATATTTTGTTCTATTTATAGTACTAATCCTTTTTATTTTTCATCATTTGTACATATGTAGATATCTATACATAATCACTTTTCTGTTTGTAAATATGCCTGGATATTTTTTATAGTTCTTTTTAATTTAGTATGTTTCTTTTGCTTTTTTTTTTTAATCTTTTATTTAATTCTTTAATTCTTTTGTTGATGATTATTTCCCTTGTATATAGTCGTTGTTATATAACCATTGAGTTGTTGTTTCATAGTTTCTATTGTAGTTTTTTGTTTGTAGTTTGTCTATTGTAATATGGTTTGTTGTAGATTAATTTTTTATCATAATAAAACTGTAGGATTATGACTATGAGTCAATCTTACCCTTTGTTTCCTTTGCTATAAAGCCTCAACAAATAGGCAAAATATCACGAAGGGTAGCTAACAAAGAACATCGTATCTTTCTTGAAGAGATGGCTAATAGGATGATCCTAAAAATGGAGGGGAGGTATAAGAGGAAAATGAACCCGTTGGGGTAAACCAACCTAGAACCATGCTTGATTTCTATAGACCCATCTTAGATGGTACTAATACCAGCATAGGTAGACCTACGGTGGCAGCCAATAATTTTGAGATAAAACCCAGTGTAATCTAATGGTCCAACAATACGTGCAGTTTAATAGACTATAAGATCAAGATCCGAAGACCCATCTCCAGCAGTTTCTAGAAATTTGTGACACCTTTAAGATTAATAAAGCCTCTGATGATGCCATATGTCATAAGTTATTTCCTTTTTTGTTGATGGGAAATGCAAAAAAAGGCTCAATAGTCTGCCTAGATAATCCATAACCACCTGGCAATAGATGGCTAAGAACTTCATAAGAAAATACTTCCCATCCTCTAGGACAGCGAAGTTGAGAGTGGATATAACTTCATTCCACTAGTTGGAATTTGAAACCCTCTATGAAGCTTTCTAAAGGTGGAAGGAGTTGTTGGCAAGTTGCCCACATCATAGACTGTCTGAATGGACACAAGTGCAAATGTTCTATATAGGACTCAACAATGGCACTAGGCAACAACAGTAGGAGGAAACCTGAACAATAAATCCTTTGAGAAGTGTTTGAGTTTTTTTGAAGATATGGCCAATAACCATTACCAATGGTCATTTGTGAGAGCTAGAAAAGAGAAGCTTGGAGTGTGTGTTTGAACTAGATATTGTGATATCCCTGACCTCCAAGTTAGAGGTCTTGTTTAAGAAGGTTGATATGTAGGGTTTCTTACGAATTTTAAAACAAAATTTTAAAGTAGAAAATTAAAAACCCTAAAACAGAATCCATGTGATTTGATTAAATTAGATACCAAGAGGAATGAATCCAAAAAATATATCTTAAAGTTTCATATGCGGAGATTTAAAATCAATTGCTTGCAATTTGGATCTACAAGGCATGACGATTTTGTTACGCCCTCTACGTAGTCTACATGGACAAACACACCCAAAAGGAATCACTTTTGCATGCTAGCGCAATCTAGAACGCTTCTAGATTGATCAGGAAGAATCGAGTTTTTCTTCTTTTGTGTTTTTCTCTCTGTTAGGGTTATAGATTTTCTCTGTCATCTAATGTGACAGTGAAAAGTCATATCCTTAAAGAGACCCTATCACTCCTATTTATAATATGTCAGTTTTTTTTACTAATATTAATGCCTCTAATCTTATTAGGTTTGGACATGATAATAACCCTTTTAAAATAATTAAATTATTATTCATAATAATAATTTATTTATTTATTCTTCCTGCTGGACTTTAAAATTAAATCCATGTTCCTTTTCGCTTATTCTTTGGTGTATGACCCTATAGGTTCATTTGATATTGGCAGTTAACCTAAAAACTATTTTCAATAAAGCGGTCTCTAGCAAGATATTATGTTTACCCAAATCAAATGAAGATCGGTGATTCGATTTTACCTATTCTATAACTTATGTCATCATCCTTTTTGTCTTGCAATATCTAGATTGAATATAAGACATGGACAATGTCACTCTTATATTATTCAATCTTATTGTTTCTCGATCTCTAAATGAATTGATAAAACAAATGAAATTGATGACACTATCAATTCATTTGAGCACGGCTATGCATTTGTCAGTCTCACTTATCGAGAGGCCCAAAGATATCCTCTCATAAAGAAGGGACAAATCTCATCTTAATTGCTCAACCTTCTGTCACGCCCCAATGGGTACCCTAAACGTGACAGCCCGCCACACTCAATATTAAAGCTTAAGTATGACAACCTTAGCCATTCCCAAAAGCTTTTATATTAAGTGTAAGGCGTACTTTCACAACTTTAGAGGACCATATATGGAATTATGAAGCTTAAGGAGATATAAAAAACATATTAAGAAAAGAGGATTCACAATAATTATTTGTTCATGGCAAAACTTTACAACTTAAAGACAATTCCTTGAATTACTAATCTATATATACATATTAACATGCCAATACTAAGCTATACTTTATCCAGATTTCTAATGTTCAAAAGGGATTACCTGCCCGCATGGTCCACGTGGCCTTAACCATAAGTAAGGGAACTGCAAAAGATATCTATCGGGGTATAAGCTACTAGGCTTAGTGAGTAAATCCCAAAAATTCATACTCGAAGTAAATTATCAATCAAGTTTATTATTCAAAATATGAAATGCAAACCACGTGAGCATACAAGACATATGACTTTCCGGGAATCATATGTTGAATGAATTTACGCCCTTCATTCGGGGTTGGGATTCAGGCCAATTACAGCCACACTTTTAAAAACTTTTATAGATCTTACCGGCTCCTATACGCCATCAAAAACTTGTAGTTATTACAGGCTCCTACTAGCCATCAAAAACTTGTAGTTATTACAGGCTCCTACTAGCCATCAATTTTGTAGTTCTTACCGGCTCCTACTCGCCACTTACATGATATACCGGTTATGTCTACCACCACTATTATACACTTGTCCCACCAATTGTATAGTAGCGAATGCAATGTGACTCAACATATGAAGTGCATGAATAATTTCTAATTAAAGTCTAGTAGTTACGTTTAAATTCTTTCAAGTGATCAATCAATTTCAAACATTTCAAGATATTAATTCACATACAACTTTATTACAAACAAATCGAGTTTCGATATACTTAGTATTCTTTCAACGTATTATCATACACTTCCTTTTGATTTTTCTTAAATTCTAGTGCAACTAATTTTACAAGCACAATCAAGAGTATGAAAAATAACGGGAATAACTCACGATGCCATTGTCGTCTATTCCTCTAAGCGGATGAGTCGTTCACACACTCCACTTAATCGTAATAGTTCCGGGGTGAAGAAATCCTTCCTCGGGATCACCTAACCAAAGAAAATACCCATAATGAGTTTTTCTTGAAGATTTTCTTGAATTTTGACAAAACAATGTCAAAGAACGTTAAAGTTCGTATAGAAGAATGTTCCAACTTAAAATGGCCATAACTTGGTCATTTTAACTCGGAATGCCGCATATAATATACCGATTTCTATCTACTCGAAAAGATCTACCCATTTCTAAAATTATTTCCCACAAACAAAGCCATATAGGCTCCGAAAAAGTGGCGACAAAATTCACCACGGATTTTCAAGTAAAAACAACTTTGGTTCAAGAAATCAAAATTTGTTTGATAAATACTTAGTTATCTATATAGTTGAAAAATTCTCTTTTTATAACTATATAACTCATATTTAAGCATGCTCAAGTGTCTTGTTGTCCAATTATTTTTCTTAGTAAAACAATGTTGGTTTGAAGCTTTTCGGAAATTGTTTTTGTAAATTTCTTTGAAATGAATACCTTGTTTTTTTGTTTTCTAAAAACGTTTTATGTTGGTTTTATTTATCTTTTTCTAAGTGACTTTTGAAAATAAGATTTTCTACTTCCTAAGTTACATTAATACTATATTTGAAGTTTTCTAGGAAATATGCTATTCTTCATTTTTCTTGTGTAAATTCTTTGTTTACTTGTTTTGCAAAAATCCTTACTTGATATTTCTCATTCTTTTTCTCATGTCTCATATTTTTCAAAAATGATCATCCTTGCATGAAAACTTGTTTTCTTTATAAAAACAATGTGGAACAATTAAGGACTTTTTGTAGAAAAACAATTTCTATAATTCTATTATTTTCCTCTTGTAACTTGAAAAGAAATAACTTTATTATTTTCAAACCATAAATTTTCTTTGCCTATTTGTTTGCAAAGGTCTTTACTTAAAAATTTCCTTTAGTCATCCATCTTATTTTCTTTCTTATGAAAAGAACCGTTTTGTCAACAAAATATTTTCTTTTGAAAACAAGGTAGAGTAACAAAGATTTAAGTAGCTTTTTAAGTAAAAATAGTTTCTAAATGCATAGTGAATTCTTTTTGGTAATAAATTTATTTTCGTTATCTATATTTTTATGTTTCACCTAAACTTATTCCTAAGTGACAAAAAGCCTTATTTTTATTTGATTATCTTTAGAAAATAAAACTTTTGGACAACAATCTAAATGAACATGATTATGAGAATAACAATAAACAAAATAGCATAAATAATAAAGTCAAGTATTGGAGTCTTAGCTTTTTCAAGGCTCCGGGACTAAGAAATAAACTAGTCCCATAATAAAATAAAATGAAAGAAAGAAAAGCTTGTTTTGACTTGATGAGGACAAGTCTAAGACTAGAGACTAGTCTTATTTCAACAAGGAATAAATAAATAAATTGCAATGGAAAAGTAAATAAATTGCTTTGCATGAAATAAATAAATTGCAAGTGAGCTTATATGCTCTAAAGAATATGTATATAGTATATATAAACAATAATAAAATCAACATAAACATATGGATTGGCATGAACAAGAACAATACATGAACATAATGTAGTTTCCACAACTTGTAGTATTTGGAAACTCACACTATGGTCATGTAAAGTTACATGACATGAAGAAGAAGAAAGAATTAAAAGGGGTTACCTAAAGAAGACTTTGATATGGTTATGTGGTTATGGGTTTTTGTTGTTGGTGGAAGTTGTTGTGGAATTATTTTGAGAGAGTTTTGAGATAGTAATTTGAGAGAGCTTTGAGAGGAAAAATTTAGAGAGTTTTGGTATGAATTTGTGGGTAGTGAATGTGTGAAAGAAGTGAAAGAGGAGGGGGGTATTTATAGGATTTTGAGGAGTGATTTTGTGTGATTAAAATAAATGCAAAATTGGAACAAATTGAGGGCAGAAGAGGAGGGGCGCCGGCCATTGCATGGGGGAGGGCATTTGATTTAATTTTTTTGACTTTTTGGAAAGATAAAGATGTAATATGTAAGGTAGATGTGATATAAAGTTATGGAAAGGTAAAAAGTTAAGATTATAGGTTATGTAGAGTGTAAGAGTAGGTGTAAGAAAAAGTAGAGATAAAAGAATAGTGTAGAATAGTAATGAATAGTGTAATGTAAAGTAGATATGACAATTAAAGTACCGGTAGTAAGAAAATACGTATAATAGCTATATCTGTTATTTTTACTTACCGAAAAATTACGAAATTGATATTTTTGGAAAACTTATATTTTTACGAGTCTAACGGTATATTCGGAATATTTTTACTATTCCGGGCTTCCGGACACGTTTTTCGAGAACTGTGTCCGATCGGGTTCGAAGGACACCCGAATTTCGCGAAACTGAAACTTTTATGAAACCTATGGTTATTACGAACTATTTTAGCTAATTATCCCAACTTCGTTTTTCCGGGCCAAAGAAAACGGCAATGTTGGATTTAGATGGATACGGTAAACTAGGGTTTTGTTGACCTTTAGGGTTTCGTTTGACTTCCGGTTAGGGTTTAAACTATAATTCGGATCCAAAAATTTCGGGGATTTACACCTTCTCTACATGATTCACATTATGTCCAATTAAAACCTTTATAATTATTCTGTAGAAAACAACGTTTAATTTAGAAACATAATGTTACTCATGTTGGAATCTATGGTGATTTCAAGTCTAAGGATGTATCGACATTGTTATTATAAGAATCACGTATAATTCCGGTCCATGTAGTGATCTCATAGTGGGTCAATCCAATATATAGATCTCCAATATATACTTATGAGTTTTATCTGTATTTCTATACGCATAAACATCTCATGATTATCAAATAAAACTCATACTGGATTTAATTCATCATCATTTTACAATAATGATAATCCAAGAATAAATAGATTATTCATGAATTCTATTATAGCGTAAACATCCAAACTTTATAATAAAAATGCCTCTAAATTAAAATACACATGAAATAATAATACTTAGTAATTGGCCTAGGGCACAATTACTAACATGATAGTATGACCATGGGAGATGGCTAAGTGCTTATGGTAAATGGAAGTGTAAGACAAAATTTTGAGGGAACGATTTTTGAGAATATAGAGTTTGTTAGAAATTACAATGGGCTTAAGAATGATCCTTACAGTAACACTTACAACCCTGGCTTGAGAAAAATCCAAATTTTAGGTAGAGCAACAATAATTTCTAAAATCCCAATTTTCCACCACAAAATTTTCAAAAGCAGTAAGGTCAAGAATCATCCGTGTCATAGGGAAAGAGTTCTTTAGAGGAATTGTTTTCTCCATTTATCAAAGCCTCTAAGGCTATGGAATAAGGAATTGATACTACTTTGAAAACTCACTTAGCTGCCATTTATAACCTAGAGACATAGTGAGGTCAGATTTCCAAGCTTCTTTCACAAAGACCTCAAGGAACTTTGCCAACCAACACAGAAGAAAATCCCAATGACCGGGCTAAGAGTAGAAATGAAGATGAAAGACTCTTAGGATGATTAATCCTACTTTTAGTTGAGAGCTGTTTTGTTTTAGATGATGTAATTTTTCTTTAGTTTCAAAAATTGAGTATGTTTGCATTATTGAAGAGTTTGTGGAATGCTTGATGAATGTTTGGTGAATGATGCTTGATGATTATATGTCACACCTCAAAGGGTACTCTAAACATGACAGCCCATCATACACAATATTAAAACCCAGAAATGACTACCTTAGTCATGCAAAGGCTCCCGTATCATGCGTAAGGTGTACATCACAACTAAGAGAACACGTTGACATAGTGTAATTTACATTGATAACAAGTAACTACAAGGTAAGATAAATACTTATCATTAATCATAAATACAGTTGATTACAATTCTTAAGAAATTTCAAGAAAATAAACTCGTTTATACTCCTACTTCTTCTATAAAACCTCAAAAATCCACTAATGGTTTCCTTAATGTCTCATCCTCAAATAAAGTCTCAAGCATACCTATTTCAATCAAGCATATATAGGTATGTAAGCTCACAACATGCTTAGTAAGATATTCCTTTTTATTCGCATCGTGATTCAAACAAGTTTATATATTTTCACACATATGATATGCATGTTATGCAACAATCGCATGATACAAACAATTATGTATGGTATTCGAAATCCATACACATAATGGATTTATGCCCTCCATATCGAGGATTAGGGAATGGTATTTGAAGGTCTACACAATCTTCACTGCTAGTCCACTGTACACCCCCAATCGCACCCTTGATCTACATCATGATTTGCATAGAGACCGTACCTTATAATTCAAGAGCACAGCTTAAACCATGCCTAAAGTTACACCTATGGTTTTGGCAACGATAATGTAAATCCCTCAATTTCTAGAGTAAAGTTGGAATAAACCCTAATCCTAGTCAAACCGGAATTTCAAAAGTCAACTAAGATCAAGATAATCAAGCAGTTTCAACTCTGGTAATCCCGTACTCGAAACCTGAGAACAATAGAAATAAGTTAATAATAGATTATAATTCAGAATAATATAAGATAGCTTAAAAAGATTAGATTTGTCAAAATTCGATTCATTTTGAACCCAACATTATCAGTTCCTGAAAAAAGTGCACCAGTGCCCAAAATAGTAAAAATATTCCAATAACATCAAAAGACTCGTAGTTATATAAGGAATTCAAAAATATTAGTTTTGTAATTTTGCGATAACTAAAAATACCAATTATAACCCGTTTACGTGTATTTTTTTTACTAGTAGTATTTTAATTATCTAGTCTACTATGCATAGTACTATTTCTACTATTCATTACTATTTCACTATCTTTACTTTTTCTTACAACCTACTCTTATACTCTATCATACCTATCTCTTACAATTTATCTTTCCCATACAACTTTATTCATCATACCTTACAAATTATTACTTTTCATTAAAAAAATACAAAACAAAACAAAACTCCTGTCTCCCTCCTGCATGTAGTGCCAACCCTCCTTTCTCTCTTTTCGAATATTTTTCTTTTTCAATTTATTTTATTACATCTAATTTTCACCAAAAAGCTCTATAAATACCCCTTCCCTCCTTCACACTTTACACATACTTCCCAAACCTTAACAAAACTCTACCAAATTTTCCTTTCAACTTCTCTCTCTAACAATTCTCTCTCAAACACTCCCTACCATTCACCACTCTTCAAGAAAAATAACAATTACACTACCCATTTGTCTCTTTTCAAATCCTTTAGTAAACCTTAGGTAAAATTCTTAATTAACAAAATTTCTTTAATATGTCATGTAAATTAACATGACCATGGTGTGTGTTTCCTAAACATATAATTGTTATGATAGCAACACTATATTTATGTTTTGTTCTTGTTCATAAACAAATCTCATTTTATTACTGTGTTGTTTTACTATTATTGTTATATTATTATATTGTTATTATTGCTCTAATCTAACTCCTATATGTTAGTAAATATATATTATAATATATATATATATATAGGTTTCTTAAAGCATATAAGCTCACTAACATAACATTTATTTATTGATGCATTGCAATTTATTTATTTACTTATTTCATGCTATTAAATTAAGACTAGTCTTTCTAGTCTTAGATTTGTCTTTATCAAGTCAAAATGATTTTCTTTTCTTTTCTTTTCTTTTTAGGAGTTGTCCATAATCTAAGTCCAGGGGTTTTGACATAAATTTAAGAATTCTATGATTTCCTTTATTTTATTTTCTTGCTTTTCCTTTCAAGACTAGTCCATTCTTAGTCCGGGAAGCCTTAAGTTAGGCTAAGACTTCTCAATTCTTGACCTTTACTTATTTGCTTACTTAACTTCTTATGCATTTTATTTTTCTATGTGAGTTATTTTATAACTATATATTCATATTCATGTATGGCCATAACATTGTTGTCCTAACAGGATTTTATGGAAATAAGAGAAGTTGTTTCTTTTAAATAAAATTTAACTAAATTTTCAATAAACATAATTTTGTCACTTAAGAAAAGAAATTCCCATTTAAAACTTAGGATGATAAGGTTATAAAAATATTCAAGACCAAAAATAAATTATTTTCATGCACATAAAATAGGATTAGACTTCTAGGAAAAAGAAAATGGAAAATTTTCATTAAAAACTTAGGATTATGTTAAATAAAATTCTCCTCAAAAATTTTGACAAGTTCATCACAATTTTTTTGTGTTAATATTATGATAGACACCTTGGAGAGTTTACTTAGTAGTTTCATTATACACTCTTTTTCAAGCTACTAAAATAAAATTTATTATTAGACCTTAATATTGATAATTCCTTGTTATGCAAATTTTTCTTAAAACTTATTTATAAGGTTTATACTAACACTTTAATAAATACTAAGAACAAGACAAGCTTTTAAATCAAGCTAAAAACCAACTCACTAGTTAAGAGTTCATTTAAAAAATAAAGTTTATAGATAGCTTAAAGAACTAAAGTTTCGAAAGTAAATTATTTTTTAAAGGTTAAGGAAATATAGTGATGATACGAAAAGCATTCAATGATTGTAACTTAGGAATTTTACTTTTCCTTGCAACGACTTAAAAGAGATTTTTGTGAACTTCAACTTTTCAAACTTCTAAAACAAATTGTTTTGTGAAAATCGTTAATGGGACAACACGACTATAATCATGTGTATAATATAAGCCTATATATTTATTTATGAAGGTCTTCCAACTATATAAATATTTATGTGCTTGATGTTGTATTTTTGGGTGAAGTAAAACTTGGAGAATTGTGTTTTTGTTGGGATTTTCGTATGGAATATATACTGACACATTTTGAAACCCAAATGGCTTTTAATGTTAAAAATAACATTAGAAATAGAGATATCTTTTCGAGTAGGTAGAAAATGACATATAATATGCAAAATTTCGAGTTAAAATGAGTAAGTTATGGCCATTTTAAGTTGGAATTTTTTTCTATCCGAATTTTAACACAAATACTAGAATAGAATTAAAAAGTTTAAGTAGAACTTCCATGAAATACTCATTCCGGGTACTTTTTTTTTGTTTAAATAACGAAGCTTTAGATGATTCATATTTAGAGGACTATTACGAGTAAAGAATTTTGGTAAGGATGGCTGAGTGAGTATTTCCTACTTTTACGTACTTGTTTGTACTTGTAGCTAGAGACACTAGAAATAGGAAAAGATGAAAATGGATTATGCATGATAATATTGGTTGAAAGTATACTAAGCATATCGAGACATGAATTGTTGTTAATTAAATTATGTTTTATTATCATGATGGAGTGTTTGCAAATTCTATGATCGCCTTTGAATTAGCTTAATCACATAATAAGAGTTATATTAATTGATTCATGTATATCACGTAGTGAGTCGTATTACATTAGCTAAAATTCTCGATGGGACAAGAGTATAATAGTGGGGTTCGCGGGAACCCATAAGTCTGCAAGATAGACAAATAGGAGCCCGAAAGAACTATTTCATGTAGGCGAATAGGAGCCCGAAAGAGCTATTTTAGGATAGAACAAGTAGGCGAAATAAACTACATCATCAAATTTCAAAGATGTGTTTTAAAGAGGTCGAAATAATGAACCCCGAATTGAGAGGTAAATCCATTCAAACTTATGATTTCCGATAGATCATATGTATTGCTTGTTCACTTGCTTGATGCATTTCAAATGCTTGTTTAATAACTTGTTTGAATTTATTGATACGAGTATGTTAATCTAGGAATATTCTCACTAAGCCAGTTAAGCTTACAACACAATAGACTTTTTTTGAAACATGGCTGATATCTCTTTTGCCCGAGGACTCCATATATACGGGTGGAATTATGTTTTTGGTGAAGCTTTTGAGGGAAATCCTTCTGAGGATCTTAGAATAGATTTCTTTTAAAATATTTAGTTCTAGTATTGTTTCTTTTTGTGAAAGACTAAGATTATATGTTAATCTTTGGAGATTTATCGGGAGAATGCCCCTAAGATGATGTAAGGACCATATTTTTTAAATTTTGAAGTTAAATGTTTATCTAGATTATTGTATGCTATATTTACTATCTTGAACTACACATATCATCAGTGTCTCCTATTGTTGTAATAGATGTCTTACATATAGTGTTGAAGCTTTCGCATGATCGGGAAGTCATTTTTAAGCTTTAATACTGTATGTAGCGGACTGCCACGACTATGGTACCCCTTTGGGGCATGACAAGTATGATCTGAACATAAATCGCACCTTTGATGAAAAAGATACACCATCTACCATAATTAATCTTCGAGCCCATGATCTAAGCCACAAAAATTGACCTTTTCCTTATTGTCATGAACACATTTGTAAACCCCGGTTTTCCTAGTAACCAAGTAAACTTCGAAAACGGGAAACCAAAACCCTAAATCGAATTAATTTAAGCTTGTGAGAGAAACCTAGGAACCCTGGATCCGGCTTTTCTTCGGTTTCAAATTGAAAGAACTTTTATGAAATAATTTAATGTGGAATATTATTTTAAAGTATATTTCAAACCATAAAAAGTTCTGATTTAAAAAAAATTTTCTATTATGAGCCTTCTCGAGATCCATTACGGAAAAGCAAGCCTCGAAACTAGAAATTTGAAAAAAATATTCCAAAATACTCTTTAGAACCGAAATTTAATAAGGATTTCAAAAATATAAGTTTTATAATTTTTCGGGTTATAAAAATTACATATATAGCCTTTTTCTCGTATTTTCTTTATTACCGATAAAGTAATTGTTTTGTTTACTATTTATTATTATTCACAAGTATAACCTACTACACTCACAAGCCATACCCTAGTCTTACATCCTTATAAACACCAAATTACATTTTCTTTTCCAATGAAAATTTGTCTCTTAACAAATTATTATAAATTAACTCTCTCTTTTTCTCCTTCCCTTGTGGCTGGCGCACGTCCCCAACCCACCCCCCCCACCCCAATTTTGCTCCAATATGTTTTATTTTCTTTCCTTTTTATAATCAAACAAACCCTAAATTACCAACTATATATAATCTTTTTACTTTTTCCCTCTTCATTCACTTCTTTTGTTTTCATAAAAATTACACAACTCTCTCTTTATTTCCCTCTCTTGCCATGAGCCTCCATACCCCACAAAGCTTGTTTTCTTCTTCATTTTCTTCTTGATTTAAGCTTAGGTGATGAATCTTAACCCTTTCCTACATTAAATCTTGTAATGGCAAGATTATTCATGAGTGTTTTCATGTTAAAGTCTTCATGAGCACTTGCTATGGACAAGAAAATGCTACTACATGAATATCAAGCCATCACAAGAGCAGATCTTGTGTTTAAATGAGTTTTTGTTGGATTATCTTCATATTCATGCATACAATAGTAGAGTAAAGTAGAGATCTTGCATAAAAATCCATGTTGATGATTTCAAACTTCATTTCATGCATCATAAGTAGTAGGTCTAATATTTAGATGTTCATGTTATCCTTGACATTCATGATCTCATGAATATTTTGTATTTTAATGCATTAATACTCATAAAGGTTTTGTCTTGTATATGTAAATATGGTAGTTAATAGATTTTTAGTTAAGATGAGACAAGAAACTTAAAAAGAAAAGCTTTTGTTTGAAATGTCTAAATGAAAAATTCGTATGACTTCAAAGCCATGTTTTAAAAACCCTTTTATTAATTCTAAAACTTATGTTTTACATGAAAAATGAAGAGTATAGGTAATAGATATCATTACGTAATGATTTTTATAAGTTGAAATGAGTTTTGATGAGAATAATGTGTAAAATAAAGAGTAGAAATAAGATAGGAAATTTTGAGTTGCTAACCAACTTATGAAATTTGTAAATTTGGAATATTGCCATAAAAACACCTATTTTCCAATCTCAAAATGAAAGTTTTATTTAATAAATGAAGTCCTTAAGGGATAGGTATAATAAAGCCTTAAATTTTAATGTATTAAACAAGCTTTCTCAAAGAATTCATTCAAAAACTAATCTTTCAAAATTCGGATTTTGGATTAACCCATATTTGAAAACATGTTTACAAAGTGTAAAATAGGAATTTTTGTATAGAAATGAAGGTCCTAAGTAATAGATATAAGGAAGACTCAATTTTAACAACGATAATTAGATTTTCTTAAGAAATCAATCTGAAACAAATGAAAATTATCAAAGTTAGGAAATTAGTTTTCTTAAAAGTAAATAGTCATGGAGTTTTACAAATAGCAAGTTTCTACAATTTCTTTTTTAGTAAATATTGTCAAGAGCATGCATACATTAAACTCATCACATGCCATTCATGATAGGAAATAATTAACATTGCATGTAAAATTGATTTATAAAATAGAAACATTTCAAATATTTACAAAACCATTTTCGGATTTGGAAAATTGTTACTGATCAGAATTGATCCTACTGTTTTGTGACCTAAACATTTTCAAAACTTGAAAATAATATTAGAATTAGGTATATCTTTCGAAATAGATAGAAATCGATATATAATTTGCGAAATTCTGAGTTAAAATGACTAAGTTATGACTGTTTTAAGTCGAGACTTCCGTAAATGACGAGAATTACGAATTTACTAAGTTTTGATATGTAGTTGGATTAGTTAAGTGATGAAATAATTATTAGGGTATTTCTTCCTTTCTAAGTGACCCCGAAACCGACAATTCTCTACCACCGGATTATTATTACTAAAAGACCGGTGATCTATGACCAAGTGAGTACCATTTCCATTTCAATTATTGTATGTGGTTGTAATGATAGTTGCACTAGATATTTGGTAAAAACAAAATGAATATGCATGATGGGGATGAATGGGAATTTTGTATGGTTGTCGTTGACATGAGAAATGGAATATAAGAATATCGAAGCCGAGTGATTAACTATTACTTGTGTAGATGATTTAGGATTGATTGTTTGCCATTATTGATTGATCACTTAAAGAATCGATATAATTGAATATTCGAAATTGAAAATAAATATGGACTCATTCATATCATAAATGGGGATGAAGTATTAGCATTAGTTGGTTGTCCGTGATCCTAAACGGTGTAAAAGTTGGTTAATCGTGACCCATAAACGAATTAATGAGTTGGTTAATCGTGATCATAAACGAATTTATAAGTTGGTTGACCGTGATCCTAAATGACATATTAAGTAGTATCGCAGTATTCGTTAATCTACTAACCCGAGATGGAGGGCGCAAGTCTGTCCACATATGATTTCCAGCTGGTCATATGTTTGATGCATATCACTTGTCTGATTAATCACTTGTTTGATTGATGTGTTATAATTGTGATCTTGGAAGTTCTCACTCATTAAGTTAGTATAGCTTACGTCCCTACAGTTTTTATTTGTTGTAGCACGAATTCTTATGGCTTAGACCGAGACAACCTGTAGCTCAGGTACAGGAGCTAGGCGTTTCCTCTAGAAGTTGTATTCAGATTTGTTTAGACTTTTGTAGGAAACAAGAGATTCTAGATGACTGTAATAGATCTCTAATTAATATTCTTTTGCAGGGGAATGCCCCTTAGATTTTGTAACTAAATACAAATGTGTTTTTGATTTATTTTCTATGCTATTGAATGTCGAATTAAACTCTTTAACTCCATCGGTTCGAGTATTCTATTATCGTAAAGGGATGCCTTACATCTATACAAGACTCACGAAGGACTTGGGTAGTGATTCGTGAGTCTTATATGGCATGTGGCGAACTGTTACATTTAGGGTACCCCTTGGGGCGTGACAACATTGCCCTATATACATTTGTGAGGATAAGGAAAAATTCTGTTAAAAAGAACCTGTCAACATCAGTAAATAAAATCTTTACATTTTCTATGCCCTGATACCTATAAATAAATGTGCAAAGGTGTTGTGAAAAAAAGGTTGTATCATATGTAACGAATTCTTATCCTAAAATAAAGTAGTGTGAGAATTTTTTGTGAGAGAAATCTTTATTCTTGCTAGAGATGGAAGTTTTTCAGGTATAAATATCCTAACTTAGGTTTTGTGAACCAAAGACCTTATTCATGTGATTTCGATGCATTTTAATTGAAAATTAACTGGGTATTTGTAATTAGTAGCTTGAACCTTAACTTGTAAGTTTATGTGAGTGCACCATATAAATTCACATCTGATTTTTAATGATCAGATTGAGAAATCATTCTTTTAAATAGATCTAAGATGTTAATGAAGTTGCTCATAACTGCTTAGAGATAGGAGTAGTGAAACTTTCTATCACTTGCTTTAAATTCATTAAAATAGCTATTAAAAAAAAGATTCTTAATCTTTATGCGGGTCTAGGTTGCTGGTAACTAGGAAAAGATTCTGGTAGTTTGGCTTAGATTTAGAGTTCTTAACCTTAAGATAGGCTTAAACTTACCTTAGTGCATCTAATGATACAAGTATATCCAGCAAATAACTCTTTGAGTTTGTTAAGAAATCACATGATAAGGACTTGGTGAAGCATACGCTAAGCTCTGTCTTACATTAACAAACTTATATCCTTAATTTGCCTTGAAAACGTGTATATAATTAGTTCTAACCCTAGCTTAGCTTTTTCTTGTTCACTATGTTCTTCTAAATCTTTCTTTGACTAGATAATAGACAGTAGATACTAACAATCCCTAATGAATATGACCTAATACTTTCTATGCTACTTTGGTAGATGTGCTTGCCTAAATAGTAGTTGCGCGACCGAATTTGAGTAGAACCTAGTAGTAATCTTTATAAATTCTTCAAAACTTCACTTCATGTTTCAATACGCACTGAACCTATAATCATCCAACCATCAATGAGCAAAGTTCGTTGCAATACCTTGCATAGGATCCTATAGTCCTACATAACTTGTTGCAACTTTGTTCTTGCTTCCATTCAATCATCCAATCCTATAACTACCTTATAGACTACGCGTTGAGCTATACCATGTACTCTATAAGGCCTTAAGCGCTTAATTTACATGCAATTTGTTACAATCCCTAGTAAGCTCACTTTAATATTTGTCAAATTCTAATGCTATAAGCTAGTATGGTAACTTACCTCACTTGATTATGCACTATCTCCACTCTTTTAAGCTTCAACACTAAATGGAGATCTCCAAAACACCAAAATACTTGAAATTTAGCTACCTAAGTCATAAACCCATACATCCATGTAAAATTTCCATCCTTAAAATACTAGAAAACCTACTATATCTCACATTAAGTTAAAACCTTATCTTATTAATTCTTCTTCATTTCCATTATTCTCTAGTAACAATTAATGCTAATATGAAGTTAATTGTACTTAATTGACACTAAATATGTCATTAAGGTTTTGGGTTTTAAGCATACTTACCTTAGAGCTTTAAAGAAGGTTTTAGAATTTGTAAAATGAAAACAAGGTGGAAAGAAAATAAGGAAGAAAAGAGTGTAAACCCCTAGATTTTTTGGTACTCTTATATGAGAACCCTTGAACTAATGTCGTAACCGAAAACCTAAAATCAATTCGAACCAATCATAAACCCTAGAAACCTTAAACAATGACAAATAGGTTGGATACCCTAGATGTTTGAAGAGTACGATGAGAATAGGAAACCCTTAAATACCAAACCCTAAGAAAACGAGTACCTTCAAAAACGGAATAATAATATGATAATTGTTTGACTTGGAAACCCTATGCTAAACAATTCATCTATCTAATCATCAATAGGAAAATCGAGACAATATACTTAAATAATATTTGATAATGAAATAATATAAAATAATTTCCTATAATATTGTATTAATTTATTGAGACAAAATTTCACGTCCCAAGGGATACCCTAAACACGATTGTCCGCTATACTCAATATCTAAACTCAAGTATGACAACCTTAATCATTCCATGAGTTTAAACATCTGGTATAGGACTCACTTTCAACATATAGGGAACCATACCTTGAATTGAAATAGCTTAAGGAGACATACATAGTAATAAGAATATAAATCATAATAGTTATAACTAGATAAATCTATTACATGATCTAAGGGGCATACCCTCATCAAAATATTAAGAGTTCTTAAGTCCTCAAAAGTCTCTTACAACAACCATTATATATATCGATTAAGGAGGTTCAACTAGAAGTCTATGCCTACATCTAGGTCCTGATTTCTTGAAAAAGCTCCTTAAAGTTCAAAAGCTATACCTAAGGAAAATAGCTTCTCCGAGATAGTCATAAATAGTCATACTGCAACACGAAAACTATAGGGGTATAAGCTTACGAGCTTAGTGAGTTTCACTTCCAAAATTAAATACTCAAGAAGCAATATATATCAGGCAAGTTATATTGACAACCATGTGAAATGGACAAGCACATGAGCATACAATGCATAAGACTTTCTAAGAATCTTATGTTAAATGGATTTAAGCCCTCCATTCAGGTTAGGTGTTTCAGGCCCATACGACCATAGATTTCAATTTTACTCATTTATATTGTGGTTGATACAAGTGCCCACCCACACGTAATTTCTAGTTGATACAAGTGCTTATACCACTACCATTTCAATTCCAGCCATTACACCAACATTCGAGTTTACAGGCCTTTCGTTACCCAGCTATTATGCCTTCTTCCCGCAAAGGTATAATAACTTATGCAATGTGACTCAACATATAGTATGCATGTTAATTTAATTATAAGATCATGGCATATTAATTAACGATTTACGAAGGACCATAGATATTACAAACACTTCAATTCTATACTAAATCATACAATATATACAACAATTCCATTCCGATATTCTTATCACCGATTCAAACAATTTGAATTCACATGCACATTCAAATTTTATCTTGCCCTAAAGCTAATGCCACTATCGTTACAAGCACATTCATAAGCATATAATTTAAAGATAGTGAATTTACTTTGTCATGACACGAAAATCCACTTAATCGTAATAGTCCTCAGGAAGGTCTAGTTTGTCTCCCAAGTCTCCTAACCAAGAGAAATAACTCCAATGAGTATTTCTATGAAGATTGAATGAACTTATAAATTCTATTCTAACAAGTTCGTCTAAGAGAAAATTCCAACTTAAAACACCCATAGCTTGGTTATTTTAACTAGGAATTTCGTATATTATATACCGATTTTTACCTATTCGATGAGAGCTATCTATTTCTAGAGTTATTTCCAACAAACAAGGTCATTTGGTCCATGAACAATAGGGTACAAAATACTATACGAAATTCCCATCCCACAATTCAACTCCTAATTTTAAACCAAGCATCAATCCAAAACTTTGATAGATACTTAGCTATCATTATATCTTGTAAGACTCTATTATATACATATATAACTCATTATCATGCATGATTCATGGGTGTTGGCAATTCTAATTCCTCATGTACTTAGATAATGCCAAATAGGATGTATAGGATATTATTTTTCTAACTTTGTTTCTACCAAGTGTATTATATGTACATGTATTACCTACAAGTCATTATCATGAATGTCATGAGATGAGCTATCTATATGTATATCCTCAATGATATGACATCAAAAATTCTTTTTCAAAAACTTTTGCTTTGCAAAACTTTTGAAATTTACTAGACTTAAGAAAAATAGTTTTTCTTCTTGCAAAATCACACTTGCTTTTATCAAAGCTCAATCTTGATGACCTATATACCCAACACTTTCATTATTTTAATAAAATCCTTCATTTTGGAGTTAGAAAATAGATGTTTAAATAGGTGGTCTACCTAATTACGAATTTTACAAAATTTTTGAGGAATGAAAACATTGTTTAATCTATTCTTTGAAACCATTCCTTGTTCTAGGATTATACTTTGATAAACTTCTTTTATCTTTGTCAAAATTAGATCTTTATTACATGTATCCACTAGGAATTTTATTTTTCTATAAAAATCATCATTTTGGCATTTGGAATTAGGTGTTTAAATAGTGGTTGTTTTCAAATCCGAATTTTGAAATTTCCATTTGAGATTGTTTCTTTTGTAAAACTCATTTAATTTTTCATAAACTATTTCCTAATCAAACCTACTCTTTAAGGCTTCCATTTCTCTAATAAAATTCTTGTTCTGGGGTTGAAAAATAGGTGTTTACACTTCAAGCTTTCCTTATTACGAATTTCAAGTTTGATATCGGGATTGAAACATAACTTTTGTAAACTTTTTCTTGTTTTGAAAATATTCCTTAGTAAATCTAAGCTTTACTCACCAATATCACTCATTTATGATATCTATTCCCTAAGTTTTTCATTTTTAATGTAAAATACACATTTTGAAGTTGAAAAATGACTTTTATAAATATGGTTCCTTTTTTATTCAAATTTTCAAAAATCATTTTTGTTGAAACTAAAGTAGATCTTGAGCTTTCTAACATTTTCCTACTATTATCATGCTATTAGAAGTTATCTATGTGCATAAAACAAAAATCTAAGACATTTATGAACTCAGAACGACTAGACCTAGTTTATTACACTAGTCATAAATGCATGAACACTATGATCATTATGTGGATATGGCCAGATGATGAATACATGCACAAAATATAAACCCCGGTTTTCCTAGTAACCGAGTAAACTTCGGAAATTGAAAATCAAAACCCTAAAATCGGATTAGCTTAAATTTCAAAGGGGAACCTAGGAACCCTGGATCGGGCTTTTCTTTGATTTCAACTAAAAGAACTTTTGTAAAATAAATTAACGTGGAACGTTGGTCTAAAGTATAATTCAAACCATAAAAATATCTATTTTCGAAAAATTTTCTATTCCGGACATTCCCGAGATCCATTACGAAAAAGCGAGCCTCGGAACTAGAAACTCAGAAAAATATTTCGAAATACTCTTTAGAACTGAAATTTTATAAGGATTTAAAAAATATACGTTTTATAATTTTTCGGGTTATAAAAATTACAGTTATAGTCTTTTTTCCATATTTTCTTTACTACTGGTAAAGTAAATATCTTGTTTACTATTTATTACTATTCACAAGTACAACCTACTACACACACAAGCCATACCCTAGTCTTACATCCTTACAAACACTCCATTACATTTTCTTTTCCAAGAAAAATTTGTCTCTTAACAAATTATTACATTTAATACTTTTTATTACATAATTTACAAATTAAAACAAATTTAAACTCTCCCTCTCTCTCACTCCTTACATGGCCGGCGCACAACCCCCCAATTTGGCTCCAAATTGTTTTATTTTATTTCCTTTTTATAATACACACAAACCCTAATTTCACTTAATATATATAACCTTCTACTTTCTCTCTCTTTCACTTTATTTCATTTGTTCAAAAACTCACAAAACCCTCTCCTTTTCTCTCCTCTAGCCGTGAGCTTCACCACCCACCCACACACTCTCACAAGTTCAATTTCTTCCTCATTTTTCTCTTGATTCAAGCTTTATAGGTGATGGATCTTAACTTTCCTACATTAAATCTTGTAATGGCAAGATTATTCATGAGTGTTTTCATGATAAAGTCCCCATGAGCACTTGCCAGGGACAAGAAAATGCTACTACATGAATATCAAGCCATCACAAGAGTAGATCTTGTGTTTAAATGTGAATCCATCAAATGATGTACATGTTCATGCATGTATTAGTAGAATAAAGTAGAGATCTTGCATAAAAACCATGTTCATGCTTTCAAACTTCATTTCATACATCATAAGTAGATCTAGCTTTTAGATGCTTATACCATACTTGACATTTATGATCTCATGGATATTTTGTGTTTTCATGCATTAATGCTCATAAAGGCTTTGTTTTGTGTATATAGATGTTGTAGTTGGTAGATCCTTAAGTAAATGTTCAAAGAAAAACGAATGACTTCAAAGCTATATTTTAAAAACCCTTTTATCAACTCTAAAACTCGTGTTTTATGTGAAAAATAAAGGGTATAGGTAATATATATCATTAAGTAATGATTTTTATAAATTGAAATGAGTTTTGATGAGATTAATGTGTAAGACAAAGGGTAGAAACAATATAGGAAATGTTGAGTTACTACTCAATTTGGAAAATTCGTAATTTTGGAGTAATGCCATGAAAACACCTATTTTTCAACTCAAAATGAAAAGTTTGATGTAATAAATGAAGTCCTTAAGGAATAGGTATAGTGAAGCCTTAAATTTTATTGTATTAAACAAGTTTTTCTCAAAGAAAGCATTCAAAAACAATTTTTTTCAAAAATTCGGATTTTGGAATGACCCCTGATTGAAAACATGTTTCCAAAGCATAAAATGGGATTTTTCATGTAGAAATGAAGGCCTAAGTAATAGGTATAATGAAAACTTAATTTAAACAAGGATAATTTGATTTTCTTAAGAAAATAAATCCAAAACAAATGGAATGATCAAAGTTAGGAAACTAGTTCTCTTGAAAGTAAATAGTCATGGAGTTTTACAAATAAAAAGTTTCTTAAATTTCCTTTTAGTAAATAATGTCAAGAGTATGCATGCATCAAATTCATAACATGCCATTCATGATAGGAAATCATCAATATTGTATGTATGGTTGATCTATATTCTAGGACCATCACAAACATTCACAAAACTATTATTCGGAATTGGAAAGTCCTACGGATCACGTAGGAAATCACATAGGAACATCATGTACATGCATATCACGTAATGAGTCACATTGCATTGGCTGATATACCTTTGGTGGGACAAAAGTATATTAGCGGATAGGTGAGGGGGCTTATGTTAACATTAAGGATGTGAGATCGTTTAAGTTAACGGATGTGAGGTAGACACATAAAACGATCACTATAAAACAACAGAGGTTGTAAAATCAAGAGAAGGAGATCGGGAGTATGGTTGCATGACTTATGGACCACCCCACTCAATATTGGAATTATGGTTGCATGACTTGTGGACCATCCCAACCCCGAATGGAGGGCATAAATCCATTCACATATGGCTCCCGGAAAGTCATATGCTTGTATGATCATTTACTTGTGCATTTCATATGGCTGCTAACAACTTGTCTGTTATATACTATTGTTGAGTATTAAATATTTGGGAATGAATCTCACTAAGCCTGCTAGCTTACACCTCGATAGTTTTGTTGTGGTATTTCCATTTTTTATTGTTCTAAGAGAACACTTTTCACAGGGTTATCTTTTGGATGAAGGAGCTTTTGAAGAAGTCGGGACCTAGCTAGAGGCGTGGACTTCTAGGAAAATCTCATTAATACAAACCCTAGTGTTTGTAATATGGTTTTAGACTGGATGGACTTCTATTATTATTTTGGCGGGGGTATGCCCCCTTGACTTTTGTAAAGACTTAACTTGTTTATCTTGTTGTGATTTCTATTCTTAATACTATTGTATGCCTTCTTAAGACTATTCGATTCAAAGTGTAATTCTAAAAATTGTGCAAGTACACCTTACACTCGATATGTAAACTTAGGGGATGAGTAGGGACGTCATACTTAAGTTTAAATATTGAGTGTAGTGGACTGTCGCGTTTTGGGTACCCTTTAGGGCGTGATAGTTTAAGTTGGTATCAGAGCATGGTTAAGAGTTTACAATTATAACTACGATTAAATAGCCTTAAGGAGGAATAAAAAGAAAAGATAGAATAGAATTAAAAAGGGAAGACTGGGATAGGATGATGACCATGGTATGAATCTTAGAATCCTATTTCCTAACTCTTGTAGATAGTAACCATTAGGCAGCAATCAGCTTAGCATTGCAAAACATCCATAGGCGACCTAATGAGACCCTCGTAGCATATATCGCTTAGGTTGTCTTGATTGTTTTCGGAATTGCTTTTTTATTGTTAAATGTTGGTTACTTCGTTGTCGCTTAAAACATAAGATTTTACTTGAATTTCGTTTATGAGGATTTCTGCACGTGCTGTTTAAATTTCTATAAAGATATAGTTACGTTTTATGATTTCAAGATTTTATTGTTTAAATTCCTAATTTCCTTTTTGCACTTTTATTTTATGCTCTTATTACAACTTCCTTTATTTCCACTTTCTCATTTGAAAACATTAATAAAATATTGAGAAGATTACTTAACTAGACAAATAAAATTTGCAATAGCCGTGGTAAGAGAAAGAGATGTCAGGAGGAAAGCGCCTCCAACCAACCCAATATGGAAGAAGGGCAACAAGCTGCCCCATCTCCAAACCCTCTTGCCGATGCTACTCAAGTAGCCTTGCAAGCCATGCTAGGACAGATGGCACAAATGACTCAAGTCACTTGGGAAAGGTTCCACCATGAGTTTTTGGAAAACTACTTCCCTGGAAGTCTTCGGGTGCAGTTTAGTGCAGATTTCCTGCACATTGCTCGAAAGGGCCGAACAGTAGAGCAATATGAAACTGAATTCAGTAAGTTGCTGCAATATGCTCTGGATTCTTATAAGTATAGCGATGAGCTAAAAAGACAAGTTTTCTTGAATGGATTGGATGAGGAGTTGAGGATGAAACTGGAGAAATTTGATATTAGATCTTTCAGAGAGTTAGTAGAAAGAGCCTAGATAGTAGAAGGGGCTAAAAAGAGAAAGGGCAAGATTGTAGAAAGGATACCTTCGGTTTTTGGAAAGAAGTTTTATGGGGATCAGGACCTAAATTTGATATAGTGTTTGTAATATGGTTTTAAACTGAATAGACTTCTATTATTATTTTGGCGGGGGTATGCCCCCTTGACTTTTATAAAGACTTAACTTGTTTATTTTGTTGTGATTTCTATTCTTAATGCTATTGTATGCCTTCTTAAGACTATTCGATTCAAAGTGTGATCCTAAAAATTGTGCAAGTACACCTTACACCCGATATGTAAACTTAGGGGATGACTAAGGACGTCATACTTAAGATTAAATATTGAGTATGATGGACTGTCACGTTTTGGGTACCCTTTGGGGCGTGACACAAAACATTAGTAATAACAACATAACTTAATAATAAAAACAAGATAATAACAAAATAACTTAAATAACAAGATCTATAGCATTGTGATGGTAAGGATCTCATGTTCAAGTGTTTTCATATCCCTCGCTAAAAGCTCGTGGGGATCTTTTGAGTGAAATCACACATGAATGATCTTGCCATTACATGTTTTTAAGAGGATAAAGTGTAGATCTATTACCTATTTAGTATTTGGAACAAGAAATTTGAAGAAAATATGGAGTGTGTGTGTGTGGAGGAAGGTTACGGTTTGCAAGAGAGGAGAGGAGGAGAGAAAGAAAAATTTTGCAAGAGTTTGTTTAGATGAAAGTGGGAAAGTGAAATGAAGTTGGTATAATGGGGTATATATAGAAAAGGGGATTATGGTTTGTGTAATAAAAGAAAATAAATAAAACAATTTGAGAGAGAGGAAAGAGGGAGGGGTGGCGCCGGTCCCATAGAGAGAGAGAGAGAGGGAGAAAAGTGTGTTATGTTGTGTAAGTTTCAAAATTAAATAAGTAATTTAAGTAGTAAAATTGTATTGGAAAAGTTAATTATAAGGAAAATGAAGTAATATTGTAAGAATAGGTTATAAGGATGTACGAAGTAGAATATGGGTGGTTATACTTGTGAATAGTGTGAAAGAAATCAAAACGTAGATTAGACATTTAAAGTATCGATAATAATGAAAATACGATAAAAGACTATAATTGTAACTTTTATAACCCGAAAAATTCTATAACTGATATATTGGGAAATTTTATGAAATTATGAGTCTAACGGTACTAATATCATATATTTAATATTTCGAACCATGGGACACGCTTTTCAAGGTCTATATCCTATCGTGTCCGAAATAGGTCGAAAATTCGCTAATCTGATATTTTTAAGCACCCTAATATCATTACGAACCAAACTATACTCGTCACTCGTATTTTGACTCCTTGGTTTAGGAATATGGAATTGCCGAATCTAAACTGCTAGGGTTTCCTAGGGATTTGTTGACTTAGGGTTTCCGGTTGACTTTCTGGTTTAGGTTTGAACTTGATATTACCCAAAAAATTAGGGGTTTACACATAATTTCATCAATTAAACCAAACAATCATTGCATCAATTGCTAGTACACAAACTGAGATAACAAAACCAGTTAACAAGTAATGATAAACTAATATTAAATTATCTTCTTAATATCATATACTAATTTATCGATTCATAAAATTTTCATTTGAACAAACTTTTGTACATATCTTATTTTCTACTAGTAAATATTTGTCGTTTCAATTGCTATTCATGATAAATATTTATTTTATACACATTTATCCTACATTCTATCTCACTTTCATGCATAAATTGGCACTTTTATGGTGAACATTTGCTATAAAATGATAAATTGCGTGATTGTGGATCAATTGTGATTAAAAGAGTTAAAATATGTATGTAGCAATACTAGATTTTTGAGCTCGACATCAAGTTCGGAACAGCTAAACTAGGTCCTCATTGAGTTGCCATCGATAGGTCATCATTGACCTCTTCCGTTGATCACTAAGAATGAGCCAGTGTTCTAAATGATTGAGCTCAACACATGACCCGAGGTACAACAAGAAAGATGACTTGAGCTCAAAGCATCGACCTGAGCTCAACAAATGACCTAAGCTACTATACCAACCTCACCAGATCACTAAATTGAGCTGATGGAGTACATAAAAAAATTAGAACATGCACTAGCTCAAGTTTAAAATTGAGCTTATCTTATTCAAGAGAATAAGCTAAGCTGAGCACCTCATAAGCAAGCTAACTTTATCACATTTGAACTGAGTTGATTTGAACACAACCAATTCCAGCAACGTCTTATTGTTAACATGTTGTTTGTAAATTTTTAGTAGTTTTGTTTTTGTTTTTGTTTTTGTAATCAAGAGGTCCACTCCACCTCATCATGCATAAACATTTCCTTTTCTCTACACTCGCAAATAGAAAATCTAAACCCCATATGCTATAAATACCCATCATCCTTCCCACAAGAAAGATATCCATTATTCCACTAAATATCCATTTTTTCTTTCCATCACACGATTCATTCCATCACCTTCCGTATTCCCCAATACGTTCCATAACCCAAAAACTACACTTCATTCTCCATCATGTCACATTCCATTTTCCATTTTTCATTCATTCACCTTACCTCATTTCACTTGACCTCACTTCATTCGATCTCAATGTTTGGCACTGTTCATTATGAACTTTTATAGAGGAGTTGAACCTATAATCTTTAGGAAGACATTTCTAATATTTCAAGTGTACTCTCTCTATTATCTTTTATTATGGATTTTGCTCATAATTTTATCATGAATGAAATTTTTTTGAGTATGAGCTAATTTGTCTAAGTAGTAATACGTGATGGGTTAATGGATTTCTTAAGTAGTTGATTTGTTCTTATAAGGGTTTTGTTAAATTGTAATTTTGATCATTTCTATTTCAATGCTCATGAGACGAAAAATCTGTATATGGATTTTCTTATGAATTAGGATTTGAGATACTCGAAAGAGATTTGATGATCCGATTGACATAGGAAATAAGATTTCAAAATTGACATGGACACATGCTTGAATCATAAGTTCAATTAGAGTAACGTTATTTGTGAGAAAAATGTGTTATTTAGCTAGTGGTTGTAGATAGATTACTCGAAATTGATATCAATGCTATAACTAGAATTTTGCAACATGAAAGGGAAGTAAATTCTTGTAAATTTGATCAAAATTCAATTGAGCAAACTCGATTATATTACAAGGCAATGAAAAGATATCTTGTTTTTACCATTACATAATCCCATCTTTGTGATTTGACAGAGTTAAAGAGTTGTTCCAGTGCTCAGTAGTCTTTAGTGTTAAAATTAGTTATAATTTTTAGCAGTAGAAGTAGATCATTTTGCTTAGGTTAAAGGACGTCATTACATTCTAGTACTTTGTCAATTAGCACCCTATGGATCACGACCTGGTTCTCATCAATTTTATTACTACACACGCACCCGATATATTGCTGGTAGTTTCATGCTTTAAAAGGAGTTTTAACATAAAAGTGCTTTTTAATTCACAACTATTCACATCAATCACTATTTTCATCCTATTCATCAAATCTACCTTACTTTTCATAATCAACTTTTCTTCTCTCTCCTTACTGAAGGAGTACCATGCACCCCCTACTAATCTCTATCTCACTCTCTCATTTCTTTACTTTCTCTCTTCTTTTCACTCTATAAATACCCCTTTATTTCTTCACTTTCAAACATTTTACAAATCCCATCTCAATCACTCCAAAACTCTCTCTAGTCCCCTCTCATTTCTTCCTCTCATAAACCGCCACCCTCCATCCCAATTTCTCTCTCTTAAAAACACACACACTTATTTTCCATGTATTTCAATAAAATAAAAACACTAAACATTATCCACATATTATGTTTATGATCATGTGTGTATGTCTTTATGCATGTTCCATAGAAAATTCCCCGTGATCGTGTGTGTATGTCTTTATGCATACTTCATAGGAATTTTCCCATGATGCATGATGCTAGGGATGGAAAATGTAAGGCATCATTCTTGATTTTAAGTTTATTATATGTTCATATTCATGTTTTTATTTTTGTGCGTACTAATCTAACTTTTATATATATAACTATATGCATATGAATATATATACTTTTTAGAGCATATTACTCACCAATCTAACTATTATTCTAATGTTCTTTACTTTCTTGTAATTTTATTTCTTGCAACTTAATTTCATGGAGACTTATCTTAAATCAAAGTCTCAAACTTGTCCAGGGGATTTGTCTATTTTAAAGTCTCGAGGAACCTTATCTAAATTCTTAGACTCCCATTTTGATTTTATGGTATCTTGGTGACTTGTTGACTTCAAGTTTTGAGGAGCCTTGAATACAATATAAGATCCCCATCTTTTATTTCATTACCTTTATGATCTTATTTATTATTCTTGTCAAGATTTTATTCCCTTTTAAGTTCATAATCATCTTAATTTCAAAATGACCATAGTTTTATTTTATGTTCACATACATGAAAAGTGCTCATAATGACGTTATAATGCCAAAATAAATTTTTAACCCAAAGAGCAATGATGATTAAAAGTCTCTAAATTTAAAAGTAAGAACAATATGATAATCTTTAGATTGTTATTATATTTAGTTACTAATTTAGAGGGCCTAGCATAATACGAGAGGTTCATAAAATTACAAACCTCTATATATTGACAATTATTTGTTATGTAAAATATTTTCTATACTTTCAATACATGCAAATCACCAAAGGAGGATTTTGAGAACAAAACCCATCCCCTACCCTTACTGTCACATCCCTACAGGGTACCTTAATAGTGTCCATGTAACATGTCACAAGCTGAAGTCATAGACATTTGTTTTATTTCATTTAGGGCTTTCAGAAAGATACATGTACATAGAACTATAGGAATTTACCGTGGCGTGGATAACTAAAATAGGATCGAAAGTTGTATGGAGCATGAAATATATTGCACACATATAAGTCATATATAAGAATAACTTTACAAAATTCTTAATCATTACAATATAACATTACAACCTTTGTCTTTAAAGGACTTCAGCATTACATTTTGTAGCAATAGATCTCCCAAATAACTACAATATATTTGCTCAAACCATTAAAAACATTAGTCTCTCAAAGGCTTCAACTCTCATTGGTCTTGATACTTCCCTTAAATCATATAAACAACAATCTATTGGAGCATGAGCATAATAAGCTCAGTGGTTAACAAAATCTTAACACAAATCAATTAAAATCAAGCAACATTTGATTAACAATCATTTGAAATGCAATAATCAACTATATGTAACAAACATAGTCTAGATGACTAGAATATAAACTTATGGAGATTTACACCCTCTCTTGAGGGTTGAAAGACAATCTCAAGTATTTCACGCCTAGTAGAACTAAAGAACTAAGAAAGGAGTAATTATTTTCAAACTCATTTACTATTTATAAATAAATATAAATAATATAATATCAAATTTGCTTAGAACTCAAAAACTGCACTAAGTTTATCATTTCAAAGCCAACTCTCATTAGGCGACGTCCTTTGATGTCTACTTAGTTCTTGTAGGGCTGACAACCTAATAATAACATTTACCAGATTAACTGGACATAGCAAAGCATTACCACATAATTGAAAAAAAATAATACGTGAAGTTAATACCATGCAAATGCAATTTTATGATGTCTTATAATGCATGTTTAATTTATTTATTCAAGTAAAATTTAAATCAAATTACTTGGCGACCAATCAATTTTCAGACAATAAATAGTATATATTACTCAATCAATGTCAAGCAAATAGTTATCACTTTTAGCATTAAGGATTATCACTTACTCAAACAACATACAACAGGCATTGTTCCCCAAACCCCATTCGTATAATCAATTATGATTATATTTAAGATTATATGCCATTACATTACAATCATAAATAGAGTGAGAAGATTCAAGTTACTCAACTATGCATCTTGACTTAATTGTCGTAATAATTTATTGGAAAGTTTAGATCTTGATTTATGGCTCCTATAAAATAACAAACATGTATTTCTAAGTACATAACTAATTAGGAATTTCTATTATTGCCTAAGTATTCTAACTCATGTTATCATTTACCTAGTCATTGGCCTTTAAGAATTATAAAGTGCTATATATAGGCATATTATTCAACTACCTAAACTTAACTAACTAATTCGATCCAAATATTATAAAACTTAGCAAATTTTCAAAATATAATTCTATGATCTAACTTGAGCAAAATTTCTATATGAGAACTTAAACTAATAGTTATATACATATAATTTATATTATTATATCTTTTTTTAAATAAGGCGAAATATGGGATTACTAGATCATGGTTATGATCAAGGCCATAATTCCCATTCACGAGCACAATCATGCCCTAGAACTATCTTGATCCGAGCCTACTACACCTTATATCACGCCCGTGATCCACTAAACCCTAATTTGTATTTCCAAACTTCAAAATTTTCACACTTTCCAACTACTTATTATGATCTTATCTCTTACAAATACACTTCACATCAACATATAAGGCTTATATGTTCCTCTTACAACTTCAAATTGGGGTTACACATATATATTTACACTACACTTATCCATCCACAATATCAACTTCATCAAACCAATAAAAGTCTATTAATCAATGATGTAGAACTTAAACTATCAATTTCATTACTTAATCTTTACCTATCCAACATCAATATCATTAATAACCTTACAATTAACATTAACTACCATGAACTCTAATCAACTTATCTATCTTACAAAATTAACAAAGCAAAGATAAGTAATAACTTACCTAATTAAATCTTGACTTGATAATGGAGCTTGAAATGAAATTTTAGAGAGTTTTAGAAGAGAAAATGATGAAGGAAATGTTGTATGTTTGGGGAAGAAAAGTGGCACCTGCTAGGGAAAAATAGGGTAGATATTATGTCTAATTTATTTGATCATTATCCCTTAATATTTGATAAAGCAAAGTTTGACTTTAGGGCATTAAAAATTATTTTTGTGTGTGTGTATGCTATGTATGGTAGGGTAAAAGGGCTATGGGTTTGAGTCTTTATGCAAAAAATGAGCTTCTTGATGCCAAAAGAATTAAGAAACAAAACTTTAGAATTAATACAAAATTCGATCAATTTGATTTATAAATTTATTTAAATAAAAATTTTCTTATGAAAATTTATAATAAAATTCCTTATAATTTAGGAGTTAAGCTCTAGAAATCCAAGTTCCTAAGAAAGTTTGAAAGTGAAATAATTTGATAGATAATTTGAAAAGAATCAATTGGAATTTTTGGACCTTTAATTTCATTTAGTTCATTCCATACATGTTATTATAAATTAACTTATCAACTATACCATTCATTCTAACTTTTATACTAACACTATATATTGATTTTAAATTTCTAACTTCTGATTTAACTTAAGGGAAAAAAAAACTTGGGGATTACACTTACTATAAGTGATGTGAGATACAACTAACAACTGGGATGTGGAACTTTGATTTTTCATTCTTACAACAACTTGATTTTAATGCTTATAAAAGATAAAACCAAGTGGCAAACCCTGTACCTTACTTCTTCAAAATGCGAAGACCATAGGCATGAGTTTGGAAAAAATTTACAACTTAAAGTTCTTCTCTTGAAATCACATGTTTTGCCAATTGAATTTTCAAATGAAATTGTTTATAAAACCTTAAGAAAATCAAAGCTATCAAAAGAATAAAACAAAGTATACAACCTCATTTTCAAGTTTGAACAACTCATTTGTAAGGTCCTAAGAAATAAAATTACACTACAACTTTTTTAAGATATTATTCATGAGCCTAAGTTTCCTAACTTCTTTACAAAGGTTATTTTGGTAAAATATTCTATTTGAGTAACATCACTAGGGTCATGCATGTATGATGAATCGTTATTACGGTTTTAATCATGTTGAGTATAGGGATAATAAATACATGACCTAGATAGTCTATATAAAGTGAAACTATTAGAAAATGTCCAAACAAAGTTGAGTAGAAGTTAAGATGTAATCTGACCCTAATGATTCCGAGATAAATAACCTTAAATGTTTGAAATAACCTTAGAAATGGATAGAGCATTTGAAATAAGTAGAAATCGACTACTCCTATGCGAAATTAGAAGTTAAATGAGTTAGTTATGGTTGTTTTAAGGTTTAAACTAAGTAACTAGAAATTCTACCGAGAATAGAATTCATAGAGTTAGAAATTTAAATAAAACTAATATGAAATACTAATTATGGGTATTTCTTTATTCAAATAACGAGGATCCCAAAGTTACAAACCCCACGAATTAATTTCAGCTAAGAACCTTCAACATGGCTGAGTGAGTTTTTCCATATGATTTCGTTATATTACTTATGTTTGTAAAGTAGTTGAGTCATGTCCCAAATTGGGTTAAGGCATGTCAACTGCCATATATAACCCTTACATGTTATACGTTAAGGCTAACCTAATCTACACTTTATCGTGATCATTGCTAAACAAATTTTAGATTCTAAAATCATTGAGTTAGATTCTAAAAACAACTGGAGTTATAGTAGAAAAATACATTTTGTCAAAATTATTTCCAAATAGGCTCTTTTGTGAGTAAACCATCATTGATAAGTATTATACCATTAGGCATCTCAAAATAAGAGTATCAAGTATCTCAATATACAACTATGGACACACAGTTGGGCCCTTGTCAAATTATAAGTTTGATAATGAAATTTAATAATTTAGAATCAAGATAATTATCCAACAATCCTAGTCATCAAGTAGCCCCTCAAAATTCGTGCCATACCCCATGCAATCATAAGTATCATCATCAAAGTCATCAATAGTTAAAAAAGAAAGGAGTGAGCTGAAGCCCAATACGACGACAACAACACAAACACATACGAGATGGGCACACATGTCTATTCTATATGAAATGCAACAGTCAACAATTTATATCTTTAAATTAAATTATAGTAAAATAATAATGGAGCACTTACACTTCGATAACACGCTGGGAACCTAAGGATCCTAAGTAGTAGTAACTGCACAGGATATTTATAGAGGCAGCTTGGATAGCTATATCTATTGAATCTACAAGAAATAGCCTCATTAAAGGGTCACAGATGTTACTCATATTTACCTATGACAATTCATAATATAGTGTAGCTCTATCAATACCCATAGTCGTGAACCACACTATACTACTTTTCTCCGATCCAGGTAGATGTTATCTCACTGTCGTTTCCCCATCAGCTACTCGCCAGGCTACCTATGATGGTCTAATCACCTAACTACCATGTTGGCATTGCTTAGCAAGGTTGTTACCCCTCAGGCTAGGTCTGAAAAATGGCTACGCATAAGCAAAAAGTAATTATTAAGGTCATTTTTAAGTATTAATTCAATTATGATACCTATACTAGCAAGCAATACACAAGTCACTACATATTGGTATAAAATTCGTATTTTGAACAAACAAAAAATAGACTAGAAGATAAAGTAGGAGATAGACTCCTAACAAACATCTACTCAAGAGATTAATTCATATAAGTATTCAAATCAATAATCAACTTATACCAAACTCATATTAAATACTCATTTTTCTAGCAAATATACATTTGAAACAACATTCTCCTCTTATTATTCATGGTTTATCCTACTACAATTGTATTAGCCAATTACAAGTTAATATAGTCTTATAAGAGTTTACTCGTTAAATAAATAGCTATGTATAAATTGTTGGTCTTTAAAGAATTTAGTAAGTCAATATTAATTAAATAATCTCTATTAACTTAATTTATCCATGTTAGATAGAATTAATCAATCAAGTTCACTTTATATTTAACTTAATCTACTAAACCCATTTTATGGTAATTAGATCCTTAAAATGGTATTTTCAATAACATATCCTATAACCAATCTAATGTACTTTTATTAAGAGAAAAAATTCATTTAAGATATAATTATTCTATTTGTATCCTTCATAGTATATTTTTACCTCTAATTGTGCTAGGAATCCAAACTAGTTTCTTGTAATATTTATAATATCTTATAATGTTATATTGATATTTATTTTATTTGATAAATTCCTAAAATCAAAACAATTAATTATTCATCTTAAAATTCATATTTTAATACGAAAACACATTATTTACATTTATTTCATATTTATTTATTTAGAATTAATTTATCTTTAACTCCAATATTTAATTTCCTATAGAAAACTAATGCACACCTTAAATTTAATAAATCGGTTCACTATCTTGAACATAGGTTCTTAAGCTCAAATTTTATGCAAACTACCTAACATATTTTTTTACATGTTCATAAGTTCATTTGCTCTAAATTAATTAGTTAAATAGGGTTTTTAATTTAATTAACATAAAACTGTCTAGAACAGGGGATTCATAGTGATGACCAATTCGTTCACTCAAATTTGACCATCAAACTGGCTAGTTCTTGATTGGTTCTTTACACTACATTAAAGTAGACTTCTTAAAAAATTCAAACCATTATAGTTTCACCTAAAATCGATTTTTCTTGTTTGTTGTTTCTCCAATTTCCTTATAAGTCTAATTTCCTTGTTTCTTCTTATTGGAATCTTATATGAGAGGTATACATCTTATTCAAGAGATTACTTATTTCCATTATTTCTTAGAGTCACGGGTGACTTCATGTCCTCACGTCTTTGTTGAAAATTCGACAATTTTCTGGGTTTCATCATTCTTTCGCATTGTCTTAAACTAGGTTGATCGTTTGTCCTAGAAGGAACGTAATACTTTGAACTTCAAGGGAGTAAAATATTCTGTTTTACTAAACTTCTTATGTACACAAGAGGGGATTATTGGTCCTATTCGTTCATATAAAGAAAACTTTACATTCCTCTGTTACTATAAAGAAACAATTTCAATAAAAGAAGGTTGGAGATTGACTGGTTCCTGCATCGCTATTATAGCCTCTAATGTACTCTAAGGCAGTTAAGTTTCCATTTCCTTTGTTCACTTCTTCACCTATCCATCGTCCCTGCAAGTTGTATACTCGAATTCCCGAAGCAGTAGGTCCAGGTCTGCTTTCACTTCCACTTCCATTTCCTTTCTCCACTCTTATAGGAATAACTTTCTCTGATGATCTTGATAGAATGTTCCTTCCTTGTGGACAATTGTTGGCAAAATGTCCTTTCTGATTGCAAACACAGCAAGCATCTAACCCTCTGTTTGGGCATTTTGACATCTTATGGTTTGTATTTCCACAGAAAAACACTTTCCAATAGCTGGGGGCACTTCTTCGGGTAGTGTGCTCCATTGCACTTCCAACACTTAATACCTCTTGGTATGATCCTTCTATTGTCGCTCTTGATTTTCTTTGGTAGAGGCATGAGATGGGGTTCTATGTAAAATCCCTTTCGATGATTGGGTCTTCTTCCTCTTCTATTCTTTCTCTCCTTTTCCTTGCTCCTTCTACAATCCGAGCTCTTTCCACTAATTCTCGAAAATTTCTTATGTCAAATTCTTCCAACTTCATCCTTAGGTCTTCGTCCAATCCTCCTATAAAGACTTGCCTTTTCAATTCTTCACTGTACTTATAGGAGTCTGGTGCATATTGCAACAATCTACTGAACTCAGTTTCATATTGTTCGATTGTTCTTCCTTTTTGAGCAATTTGCAAGAAGTCTGCACTATATCTTACTCGTAAACTTCCTGGAAAATAATTCTCCAAAAACTCATGTCTAAACATTTCCCAAGTGATTGGAGTCATTAGATCTCTTTTCCTTGACTCCCACCATATCCTAGCGTTTAGACGAAGCATGAATGTTCCATACTTGATTTGCAAATGGGGCGGAACTTCATATGCATCAAAGGACATCTCTATTTGAGATAACCAATCTTCTGCCTCCTCTGGCTTGTCATAAGCTCCTTCAAAGAAGCGGTTACTTTTGATGAAGTTAGGTAACATGCTTTTGTATGGTCTTGGCGGTGGAGATGGAGGTAGGGGTGCACTTTGGCTATGCATGTTCCTATGCACAGATGCCTCTGTTGAAGCTTGTTGTGGCGGTGGGGTTGGTATAGATACTGGGGCTGTCGCTGATGCTGTTGCTGGTGTTGCTTGGTACGGGTGCTTGAGCTGGCATATTTTGCCTAATTTCTTCTAATACGTGGGTTAGGTGTCCTAACGTGGCGTGTAAGTCCCTTTGAGGTGCGGCGGCTCCTTGACAGCAGGTTGATCTGCTTCTATGTCTGGTTGGTTAGAGGCGCTTCGTTCCCTTCTTCGTCTATCCTATTTCGGCTGTTTTAAACTTTCTAAGTTAGGTTTGTAAAGTTTTGATAACTTAATTAAATTTTTGCCGGAATTTGGGAAATATAACGGAAATTTAAATATGCATAAAAACAAAATTTAAATCAAAACAATTTCTGAAATCAAACTTAGAGCATAATCATAGAAATAAAGTTCATACATGAAATCGGAAATAAGATAAATCATAAAAGAAAATCACACAGAAATACAAACATTGTTCCGAAAATTAAAAGATAGACTGAGATCATGAATCTAGTCTATTACAAAATCTAAGCTGGACTTCTAGGGATGCTTCGTTTTCCTTTCCTCCTTTCTTCATTCTTCGGGCGCATCTCCCGGGTTGCTGCTGGATGATCCTGGGTTCAAACTCCTCATGATTTGGTTGAAGTGTTTTCTTCTATTTCGTGCTCTCTTTCTTTCTTGTTCGTGATAGGCAATTAGCTCCTCATCGTCATTGCTGGTGCTATTCATCAAGGGTCTTCCAAGTGATTGTTCCTTCGGTCTCCCTATTGTTGTTTTCATTGGCTGGAGCATTTTCCGTATCCATCGTGGGTCTTCATCTTGTCCTCCCCGAACATGTCTTCCTTCTAGGTAGCGAATGATTCTTAACTCATCATTAGTCCAAGGTTCCTCGACTCCTACGGCAGCTTGGTTCCTTATCTCTTGCGCCGGTCTTTCTTCTTGATTTTCCTCGAGTCCTCACCGGGTTCATCCGAACTGTCATTCGCTCCTGCATTGGTTCATCTCTTATCACTGTTCCATCTTCTCGCAATCGTAGGGGCTCGTTTATTCCTAGTTGGATTCCTGTGAAGGTAGGTGGTTCGGTGGATACTTCTGTTGGGGGTCGTAGTATCCCTGATATACTCCGTGCCAATGGAAAGTATCGTTGAGGTCGCTCTCATCCATTCGAGGTGATCCATCAAATCATCATGGGCATAGACAAATATCGGTCCGATCTTGGTCCAGGTCCGAAAATCCGGTGGGGTTCGTCCTCCTTCTTCTCTAAGAACGAAGGTTGCTTCCTTCAGCATTGGTCGGTGGTCCCGATAGCAATGATTCGTTCCACAGCATATATTACTTCCAACTCGGTCATCCTTTTGCCTATGGGCAGTTGTGAATAGTTCGTAACACTCCTTTCCACTCGGTTTGCATCATTCCCCTCTTCCAGATTTGGAACATTTCTCGGAGGGTCTTAGGTTGTCCAGCTAGGGCAAATTCTTCACATAAAACTCTAAGTCTCATTCGGAAGTTCTCGGGTGTTTCGAAGGATCCTTTTCGAAAGTTCTTGGCTTGGAGACGGGCCTCTTCTATGGTGATCTACGTAAAAGAAAGATATTAGAAGGCTTATTCTACCCATTCTATTTTATCTAGTTTTTCTTGCTTCTATCTAAGTCAATTCTTCTTAAGTCCATTTCTATAATTATGATTCCTAGGTTCTTAAACCATGCTCTGATACCAACTTAAACTGTCACGCCCCAATGGGTACCCTAAACGTGACAGTCCGCCACACTCAATATTAAAGCTTAAGTATGACAACCTTAGTCATTTCCAAAAGCTTTTATATTAAGTGTAAGGCTTACTTTCACAATTTTAGAGGACCATATGTGGAATAATGAAGCTTAAGGAGATATAAAAACATATTAAGAAAAGAAGAATCACAATAATTATTTGTCCATGGCATAAACTTTACAAACTTAGGGACAACTCCCTAACTATTATATAATATTAACATGCTAATACTAAGCTACTACTTTATTCAGATTCTAATATTCAAAAGGGATTACCTGCCCACAGGTCCACGTGGCCTTAACCATAAGTACGGAACTGCAAAAGATAGCTATCGGGGTATAAGCTAATAGGCTTAGTGAGAACTATTTCCATAAATAACTTCTTGTAACAAGATTCAAACAAGTTGGTTAATCACACATATGTAATGCATCAAACACGTGGGCAAACAATCATATAGCTTTCCGGGAACTATATGTTGAATGGATTTACGCCCTCCATTCGGGGTTTGGTGATACTCAAAACAAGTAGTTTTAATAATAGAAAATTTAAGCTTGCGAGCACACATCGCCAAGCATTCAATAAAAACTTTTATACTTGCGAGCACTCATCGCCAAGTATTCCGAACCTACTTGATTTGACCTTGCTTTCGGATCAACCGCCAAGCATATTCCATTAAGCCGCCAAGCAATCGCTTTCGGATCTTCCGCCAAGTGTTGCTTTCGACATGAGCCTACTATCCTTCTCACCCAAGGATAATAACCCAACCATGCAATGTGACTCACTTCGTGGTATGCATGAGTTCATTAATTTATAAAGTCATAACATAATTATTTTCAACTTTATGGTGATCAAGGAATTTCACACAAATCAATATTAAACTAAAACAATCACTTAGAACAATTCGGGCTTCGATATTCTTAGAATTCTTTCAAGGAATTATTTTACATGCATATCGGTTTATCTTTTCCTAACTCTAGTGCAACTAATTTACAAGCACAACAAGTGTAGCATTTAATGGAAATAAACTCACGATGCCATTGTCGTCTATTCCTCTAAGCGGATGAGTCGTTCACACACTCCACTTAATCGTAATAGTTCTCGGGGTGAAGAAATCCTTCCTCGGGGTCACCTAACCAAAGAAAATACCCATAATGAGTTTTTCTTGAAGATTTTCTTGAATTTTGACAAAACAATGTCAAAGAACGTTAAAGTTCGTATAGAAGAATGTTCCAACTTAAAATGGCCATAACTTGGTCATTTTAACTCGGAATCGCGCATATAATATACCGATTTCTATCTACTCGAAAAGATCTACCCATTTCTAAAATTATTTCCCACAAACAAAGCCATATAGGCTCCGAAAAAGTGGCGACAAAATTCACCACGGATTTCAAGTAAAAACAACTTTGGTTCAAGAAATCAAAATTTGTTTGATAAATACTTAGTTATCTATATAGTTGAAAAATTCTCTTTTTTATAACTATATAACTCATATTTAAGCATGCTCAAGTGTCTTGTTGTCCAATTATTTTTCTTAGGTAAAACAATGTCGGTTGAAGCTTTTCGGAAATTGTTTTTGTAATTTCTTTGAAATGAATACCTTGTTTTTTTTTTCTAAAAACGTTTTATGTTGGTTTTATTTATCTTTTCTAAGTGACTTTTGAAAATAAAATTTTCTACTTTCTAAGTTATTAATACTATATTTGAAGTTTTCTAGAAATATTTCTTCATTTTTCTTGTGTAAATTCCTTGTTTACTTGTTTTGCAAAAATCTCACTTGTATTTCTCATTCTCTCTCTCATGTCTCCTATTTTCAAAAATACTCATTCATGTATGAAAATTTGTTTCTTTATAAAAATAATGTGGAACAATTAAGGACTTCTTATAGAAAAACTAATTTCTCTAATTCTATTATTTTCCTTTTGTAATTGAAAAGAAATAACTTTATTGTTTTAAACTAATAAATTTTTCTTTGCCTATTTAGTTTGCAAAGGTCTTTAAAAATTTCCTAAGTCATCCATCTTATTTTCTTTCTTATGAAAAGAACCATTTTAACAAAATATCTCCTTTTGAAAAACAAGTGGAAATAATAATGATTTTAGTATCTTTGTAAAGCAAAAGTAGTTTATAAAATTATTGTGAGTTCTCTTTTTGGTAATGAAAAGAATGAGTTTGTTTTGTGTTGATTTTATACTTTACATAAACTTATTCCTAAGTGACAAAAAGCCTTCTTTTATTTAATTAACTTTAGAAAATAAAACTTTGGACAACAATCTAAATGAACATGATTATGAGAATAATAATAAACAAAATAACATAAATCATAAATAATAAGTCAAGTATTGGAGTCTTAGCTTTTTCAAGGCTCCCGGGACTAAGAAATAAACTAGTCCCATAATGAAATAAAATGAAGAAAAAAGCTTGTTTTGACTTGATGAGGACAAGTCTAAGACTAGAGACTAGTCTTAAAAACAACTTGAAATAAATAAATTGCATTGAAGTAAATAAATTGCATGAAAAGTAAATAAATTGCAAGATTATGAGCTTATATGCTCTAAATAGTATATATAGCTATATAGATATAGTAGATAGTAATAAACATAAGGAAATATAGAGAAACATAAAGGAACATAAAGGAATTGATGTTATGAACAAAAACAAAGTATGAATCTAATGTTGCTTCCTTAACCTTCATGGTTTTATAAAACATACACTAAGCTCATACTAAGTAGATGAACATGAAGAATTCTTTGAGAAATTTCTTACCTAAAGAAGCTAAACTAAGAGGACTTCTTGTAAGAGCTCTTGAAAGAATTTGAGAGAGATTTTGAGAGAGTAACTTTAGTATAGAAGTGGTGTGAAAGAAGTGAAAGAGGAGGGGGTATTTATAGGATTTTGAGGAGTGATTTTTGTGTGATTAAAATAAATTGAAATTGAAGAAAAATTGGGCATGTGGGCATGGGGGCGCCGGCCATTGAGTGTAGAGAGGGAGAGAGTGATTTATTTTTGGCTTTTGATAATTGAAAGATGTAATGTGTAAGGTAGATGTGAAATAAAGTTATGGGAAAGGTAAAAAGTTAAGATTATAGGTTATGTAGAGTGTAAGAGTAGGTGTAAGAAAAAGTAGAGATAAAAGAATAGTGTAGAATAGTAATGAATAGTTTAATGTAAAGTAGATGTGACAATTAAAGTACCGGTAGTAAGAAAATACGCGTATAATAGCTATATCTGTTATTTTTACTCACCGAAAAATTATGAAATTGCTATTTTTGGAAAACTTATATTTTTACGAGTCTAACGGTATATTCGGAATATTGTTACTATTCCGGGCTTCCAGACACGTTTTTCTAGAACGGTGTCCGATCGAGTTAGAGGACATCCGAAATTCACGAAACTGAAACTTTTATGAAACCTATGGTTATTACGACTATTTGAGCTAATTAACCAACTTCGTTTTTCTGGCCAAAGAAAACGGCAATGCCGGATTTAGCTTGATACGGTAAACTAAGGTTTTGTTGACCTTTAGGGTTCGTTTGACTTTCGGTTAGGGTTTTATGCTAAACCGATTCTGAAAATTTAGGGTTTACAGTTATTCTTTACCTCTTGTATGCTTGGTTTATTGTGGGATTTTTGTACATTTTTTGGGAGATTTTTAGAGTGTTTTGAGAGAGATTTTGAGAGAAAGGGGTTGTTGAAAATGGGAGAGAAAATAGGGCTTTCCAAGGATAATATTTTTATTATTTCGTGTATTGTAATTATCTTTAGGGTTAAGGGAAATTTAGTCACTTTGCTTGAAAAGTTTAGGGGCATTTTGGTCTTCCTTCATGAGTAGAATTCTCTAGAATTGGCTAAGGTCATTTTGATCTTTTAACATGATGGAATTCTCTAAAGATTAAGGAATTAGATGGTGTGTGATGTAGTATGTTAGCTGCACAGTCTTATAGGCTTAAGCTCAAGGGCTTGATTTTTAATTATGGGCTTTCTTGAATATAGGCTTGGACTTAGGTTAATGGACTTCGAATTTAATGTCATGGATTGGGATTTTAGGTAATGGGCTTTCAGTATTTAAAATTAAACTTAAGAAGTAAGCATAGAAAAATTGCTAATTGGCTTTAAAAATTAAATCTAGGGATTTTAATTGAAGAGAAATTTATATCTCACTTGAATTTAGAGTTTTAAGAGCTTAGGAATTGGTATTTGAAAGCAAATATTTGGTTTTAAATTTCGAGGATTTAAGGAGTTGAAATTTAGGCTAAATATTTAAAATGGATATTTAGGAATTTAGGCGATTAAACTTGACAAACTGAATTTAATTTGATAATTATAAAGTATTGAATAATTTGAATTTGTTAAAATAAGTAAGAGAATTTAAAGTATAGATTGCTAAATTGAAGCAATAATTTTTCTTAGGAATTTGATTAGTGAGAAATTGATATTTATCTTGAGTTTAGGAATTGATATTTAAATTCAAATATTTGGACTTGAATTTCTAGGAATTCTCTATATTTGATATTACAATTATATGTTCTAGGATTTTTCATTAGAGGGTACTTATATTATGTATAGAAGAATTTCTAGGTTAAGGGTAGCTTTCATCATTTCTGTTTGATAGAATTTTTCTAGGTTTTAGGGGGGTATTTTTATATTTTCATTTCATTAGAATTCTCTAGGGTTGAGAGGTAAATGCAAGTGCATCCTTAGATATTTTAGGTAATGTTTAGAATAGATCGGGGATAATTTAGTTATTAGGTTTGATTAGTAGAAATAAATTAGATAGACTAATATGCTCTTGGATATTTTGTAGAAGTGATAGCAACTTAGTCATTTGGTATAGATAATGATGAGGGGTAATTTAGGGATTAGAGAAGGGAAATTCAATTTGTACAAGTAACTTTGAAAATGGCATATAAGAAAGAGAAGTTTAACTTCTACAAGTAATCTTGAAATTGACATATGAAATGGAGAAAAACAAATTGTACAAGAAATCTTGAAAATGACACATGAGGATGAGGAATTCAAATTATACAAGAAATCTTGAAAATGACTTGCATTAATTAAGGTTTGTTGGTAGTGTTGCTAGATTCTTTGTCATGCCGCAAAGGGTATCCTAGATATGGCATTCCGCCACATACGGTACTAAAAATTAAGAATGACTTCCCGAAGTCATACGAAAGCTTCAACACCATATGTAAGGCATCTATCATAACAATAGGAGACACCGATGGGATGTATAGTTCGAGATAGTAAATATAGCATACAAGAAATCTAGATAAATATCTAACTTCAACCTTATAAGAATATAGTCCTTTCATCATTTTAGGGGCATTTCCCCGATAAATCTCCAAGCAACATAATATCGCCTTAGTCTTTCGCATAAAGAAACACTATTAGAACCAAAAGATATTAAAGGAAATCTATTCTAAGATCTTCAAAAAGATTTCCAAAAGCTTCTCAAAACATAATCCCACTCGGGTATATGAAGTCCTCGGGCATAAGAGATATTGATCATGTTTCAGCAAAATTCTATCAGAGTATAAGCATAACTAGCTTAGTGAGAATATTCCTAAATTAACGTACTTGTATCAATAGTTTCAAACAAGTTATTTAAACAAGTATATGAATGCATCAAGCAAGTGAGCAAGCAATACATATGATCTACCAGAAATCATATGTTTTGAATGGATTTACCCCTCAATTCAGTGGTTAAGTGTTTCAGGCTCTTTAAAACCCATCTTTGAAATCCAACTTATGTAGTTTATTTCTGGCTCATACTCGCCCATCCTGAAATAGTTCTTTTCGGCTTCTATTTGCCTATCCATAAATAGTTCTTTCCGACTCCTATTCGCCCATCATGTAGACATACGGGTTTCCCACAAACCTCCCTACTATGCTCTTGTCATATCGAGTATAGTAGCTAATGAAATGAGACTAACTACGTGTTATGCATGAATCAATTAATATAACTTGAAATATGTAATTAAGGTAATTTAAAGACGATAATAGAATTTGCAGATACTCTAGTATAATAATAATAAAATTTAATTTAATTAACAAAAATTCATGTCTTGGTATGCTTAGTATTGTTTCAACCAATATTATCATGCATAATTCATTTTCATCTTTCTCTACTTCTAGTGTCTCTAGCTACAAGCACAAACAAGTACGTAAAGGTAGGAGACAAACTCACTCGGCCATTCTTGCTACACTTCTTTACTCGTAGTGATCTTCCGAATATGGATCCTCCTAAACTTCATTACCTAAATGAAAGAAATACTCGAAATGAGTATTTCGTGGAAATTCTACTTGAACTTTCTAATTCTATACTAGTATTTTCATCAAAATTCGGATAAAAAGAAATTTCAATTTAAAATGGACACAACTTGCTCATTTTAACTTGGAATTTCGCATATTATATAAAATTTTCTACCTACTCGAAAAGATCTATCCATTTCTAAGGTTATTTTTGTCATAAAAAACCATTTAGGTAGCAAATCACCATGGTACAAAATAGTTACGAATTCATAGTCCTCAAAATATGATTTTTCAAACTTTTCTTTACCCAAAAATCCTTAAACAAAATATATGGATATTTGTATAGTTGAAAAATCCTTTGAACATATATGTATACTCATATTATATGCATGATTTTTGTAGTGTTGTCTCCATATTGATTTTTCACAAAACAATTTATCTTTAAGAGTTTTAAAAGATGAAACTTTGAAAAATTTTCCTTTTAAATTGCTAGAGGAACTTAAAAATTCTTGGTTGTTATAAGTGAAAATCTTGAGTTGTTATAAGTGAGTGTTTTCCTATTATAATTTTATTTCCTAACTTTTCAAAAGTAAATTAATTTCCAAAAATTTGGTTCTTTAAGTTATCTACCAACTTTATTTCTAGTGATTATAAAATAGGCTTTTCAAAATTTTTCTTAAGCTATTGGTGTGGTCTAATATTTGGAGTTGTGTTAAATATATGTTTTCCTCCCATTTTTATATTCTTTTTCTTCTTTAGAAATAAGTTTACCCTTAAAACTTTACTTTCTTGGTAAATTTTATTTCTTTAAGTTGGTTTCTATAATAGTGAGATGGTTTGCACCTTGATTTGAAAAACTTGTTTTATTCCTATGTTTGTCAATTGATGGTATAATCTTTCTAAATAAGTTCATAAGAAAGCTTTCCTAATAAAGAATTATCAATATTAGAACTTGGCAAAAATTTCATTTTAACCTTCAAAAGAGAATAACAATATTAAAACTAAGTCTTGTGGAAGTTTTCTTAGTGAGTGATTTTCAAAATCTATGATGAACTTATTTAAGTTTTATAAAAGATATGGTTTGGTTAAAATTTCAAGTTTAATGCTAAAATTAATTATTTTTATGGAAGTATTTAATTCCTACTTTATAAAAGAGATAGTTTTCTTTATTATTGAAGAAATCTTCATTACTAATACTTGAAATTTATGATTAGTTTGTGTAAACTTTTGAAAAGAATTCATTAGAAAAATAACTTCGATCTTTTATTAAAAATCCTTTGTTTAAGTAATAAGGAATTTAGTTTACTTTTCTCTATTAACAATAGAAACCCATTTTATTTTTATTAAGACAACAATATTTTAATCATGCATGAATAGATATGTAGCAATGAAAAGTAAGAATAATACATAATAGTAAGAATATACATAAGCAAATAAACATAATAATACGGTCAAGTATTAGGAACTTAGCTTCATCAAGGTATCTCGGTCAAGTATTTGGAGCCTTAGCTTATCAAGGCAACCCAATCAAGTATTGGAAGCCTTAGCATCATCAAGGCATCCGGGACTAAAAATAGACTAGTCCTAAAGAAAAGAAAAGGAAAGAAAAGAGAAAGCAATAATAAAAAAAATAATAAAAGCAAGTTAGAGAGTTAGTGAGCATTTAGGCTTTAAGAAATATATAGATATACATATAAATATTTATATATATGGAAAGTTAGATTAGGAGCATAATAACAACATAATAACATAACAATAATAATAAAACAACATGGTAATAAAGCAAGGTTTATTCATGAACAAGAACAAAACATAAATATAGTGTTGCTTCTATAACAATTATTTATTTAGGAAACACATACCATGGTCATGTTAAGTTATATGACATGATAAACAAATATAGGTAGAATTTTAGCTAAGAGTATTTTTAAGTGGATAAAGATGGTAGATGAATGTGGTATTATGTGAGTAGTAAGGAAAGGTATAATTTATGTGTAGTGAAGAATTATGGGAAAGATTGAATGGAAATAGAGTTTTTTGTAGAGATTTGTTGAGAGAGAAGTTGTGGGGACATTTTGGGAGAGTTTTGTTATGTAAAATGAAGGTGTAAAAGAAGTGGAGGGAAATTGGGTATTTATAAAAAAAGTTAGAAGAAAATTGTTGTAATAAAATAAATTGAAAAAGAAAAAGAAAAAGAAATTGAGAGAGAGAAGAGGGGAAGGGGCCAATGGTTCCAAAAGAGAGAAAGAGGGAGAGAGTTTTGATTAAATTTTGTATTTTTATAAGGAAAAGTAATAATGTGTAAGGTGTTATGTGAATAAAGTTGCACTGGAAATGAAAAATTGTAAGAAATAGATGTATAGATAGTAAGAAATAGATTGTAACAAAAAGTAGAGATAGTGAAATAGTAATGAATAGTAGAAACAGTATTATGAATAGTAGACTAGACAAATAAAATACCGGCAGTAATAAAAATACATGTAAACGAGCTATATCTGATATTTTTAGTTACCGAAAAATTGTGAAACTGATATTTTTGGATTTCCTATATTATTACGAGTCTAATGATATAAACGAAATATTTTTACGTCTGGTGTTCCCAGGCATAGTTTTCAAAAACTGATCCCATTCGGACCCAAAAGACATTAGAAATAGACGAATATGATATTTTTATACTCCCTATGTTGTTATGAACTATTATAGGTCATTAACTCAATTTCGTTATCTAAGGTTTGAGAGCACGGGATTGTTGAAGTTGAAACGACTAGATTGCGTTGATCTTGTTGACTTTTGAAACTTCGGTTTGACTAGGGTTAGGGTTTAATCCAACTTTACCTAGAAATTGAGGGGTTTATATTAGGGAATGGATAGATTAATTATCTCATGTTCGGGTATTGAGTCGAACGATTATTGAATTTTTTTAAGATTCTCTTTTTCTTAAGACTATGATATCTTGTGTTTGATCTTGTTTAGGGTTCGGTTTTAACTTGAGTCTACTTTTAGGGTTTCTATTTGGTCTCTTAATTCATGAACTATTTCTAGGAATTGCAAAAAATTCGGGGGCTTACATTCTTCTAAAGAAAAAAAAATTGTTGCCAATTCACTTCTTAGATAAGGAAAGTTTGATTAGGTTCACTTGAGGAATTAAGTTCAACTTGATAATTGAAAGGAATAAAGCAATTTGATTTGTTGAAATAGGCAATTGAAATAGTTTGGTAGATTGAAATAGGTATTTACGATATTAGAATCTCTATGTTCATTTAAAGCCATTTACTAATCCAATTATGTCAAATTTTCTAATTATATTCTATAATTTACGAAATTCAATTTAACTATACTATTTAAATTTAGTTACTAAGTTAAATTTAAAATAAGATTCAAAACTATCCAATATAGTATTTAATTATCACATTCTTAATTTAGGCTAGTAAAATTCAAGGTATTTTATGTTGCACTAATGATAGAGAAAAGATAAAAATGAATATGTTATGGGGATATTATAGGAATTCGTTTGTGCGTTGTAATGCATGATCAAAGAATCTAAAGTATATGGAAACCTGGATATGGTTGTTTAATATGTTATACCACTTTACTCTATTACTGATGGTATGACGATTGTTTGGACATCCATTAAATGAATATTGATATGAACTAAAGAATCAATCATGCATTGCATATCGTAGAGTCACATTCAAAAAATTACTACTCTTACGCAGGCGATTGGGTGGATTGCCAAGTTATAAGTGCAATCTTGCTCTAAGCATGAGGAGCTAATCGTTCAAGAATACGACCTCACGAAGGAGTCACACTATACCAACTGCTATAGGTAGGTGCCTGGGCACTAGTAGTAGAGGTCATGGAGACTTGCCAAGGCATTCTCAATCCTTGTCATGGAGGGCGTAAATCCATCTTATGTATGGTTTCTAGTCAATGATATATATTTGTGTGTTTCGTATGGTTGTTACATAAGCATAACATGTGCTTAATCTAACAAACTTATTTGTTTATGGTATTAGGTACGAATAATGGGAAATATCTCACTAAACATATTGTAAGCTTACACCCCTATAGATTTTTGTCATCATAAGAATCATATGAATGTAGCCAAGGATTACTGAGAAGGAGGTAATAGCCAGTAAACCCCTCGAGCTCTTGGGAAGATATTATGAGTGGATATGATGTAGATTCCTTTTTAATCTCTTTATCTAAACTTTATTATTTTGGAGACTATTATGAACTTTGACTTAGTTGAAGACATTAGTAGGGGTATGTGATAAGTGTTAAAAGACCCTTATTATTCACATTGTTTACATATGATATTATATTGATTTTATGTGAATTATTAAAGAAAAGGACACTCATGTGGTTACAATGTCAATTTCATGAACAAAAGAAGATTTGGAGCTCGATGAAGACTTTTAGATAAGTTAAGTAAGATTTTAATGAAGAAATAGGCAAAAGAAAGATTTATAACATACATGACTTTTCTGCACAAGCTATGTAGGATACTAGTGTAAAACGTGAAAAGTGGCCAACAAGCAATTCTAAAGTACACAAGAAAGCCACACAAGTTGTGCAGAATGATTGTGTATGAAGAAAAAAATAGTTAGAAGCATATTTGCATTCTACATGGGCTCCCTGCACAGGCTGTGTGAAAACCCCCAAATTTTCGAAATCGGTTTAGCATAAAACCCTAAACCGGAAGTCAAACGGAACCCTAAAGGTCAACAAAACCCTAGTTTACCGTATCAAATTAAATCCGGCATTACCGTTTTCTTTGGCCTTGGAAAACGAAGTTGGGATAATTAGCTAGAATAGTTCGTAATAACCATAGGTTTTATAAAAATATTAGTTTCGCGAATTTCGGGTGTCCTTTGAACCCGATCAGACACAGTTCTCGAAAAACGTGTCCGAGAGCCCAGAATAGTAAAAATATTCCGAATACACCGTTAGACTCATAAAAATATAAGGTTTTCAAAAATATCAATTTGAAAATTTTTCAGTAGCTAAAATAAACAGATATAGCTATTATACGTGTATTTTCTTATTACCGGTACTTTATTAGTCATATCTATCTTACATTACACTGTTCATTACTATTTTACACTATTCTTTATCTCTACTTTTTCTTACACCTATTCTTACACACTACTTAACCTACTTCCCATAACTTTATTTCACATCTACCTTACACATTACATCTTTCATTTAACAAAAGTCAAAAAATAAATCACTCCCCCTCTACTACAAGCATGCCCCCCCCCCCCCCTCCCCCCTCTCCCTCTACCCATATGCCCTCAATTTTTGTTTCAATTTTACTTTATTTTTATCACACAAAAATCACTCCACATTTTCCTATAAATACCCCCCTCCTCTTTCACTTCTTTCACACATTCACTACCACAAATTCTTACAAAAACTCTCTCAAAATATCCTCTCAAACCTCTCCAAAATACCATCCCAAAACTCTCTCCAAATAATTCTACAACAACCTTTATCAACAAACCAAAACCCATAACCACATAACCATACCAAAGCTTCCTTTAGGTAACCACTTCATATTTCTTTCTTTTTTTTCATGTCATGTAACTTTACATGACCATAGTGTGAGTTTCCAAAGACTATAAGTTATGGAAGCTACATTATGTTCATATATTGTTCTTGTTCATGCCAATCCATTTATGTTTATGTTGTTATTTTTGTTTTATTATTGTTTTTATTATTATCTATATATATGTATATATATACATATTCTTTAGAGCATATAAGCTCACTTGAAATTTATTTATTTCATGCAAAGCAATTTATTTATTTATTCCTTGTTGAAATAAGACTAGCCTCTAGTCTTAGACTTGTCCTCATCAAGTCAAAACAAGTTTTCCTTTCTTACATTTTATTTTGTTTTGGGACTAGTCTACTTCTTAGTCCTGGGAGCCTTGAAAAAGCTAAGATCCAATACTTGATTTCATTATCTATGTTATTTTGTTTACTATTATTCTCATAATCATGTTCATTTATATTGTTGTCTAAAAAAATTTTAATTTCTAAAAAAAAGAACTAAACAAAGGAAGAATTTTGTCACTTAGAAGTAAGCTTATATAAAGTATAAAATCAATAAGATAACAAAAGATAAACTCATTTCCTTTTTAAGTTATAAAAGAACCCACTATAATTTTAGAAACTACTTTTACACTAAAAAGCTACTTAAAACTTTATTACTCCACTTTGTTTTTCAAAAGAAAGTATTTGTTGATACAAAAATGGTTCTTTTTATAAAAAGATGAATAAGATGAATGGTTAAGGAATTTTCAAGTAAAGACCTTTACAAACAAGTAGGCAAAGAAAATCTATGGTTTGAAAACAAAAATGAAGTTATTTCTTTTCAAGTTATAAGAAGAAATCAATAAGATTTTAGAAACTTTTACTACAAAAAGTTTTAATTGTTCCACATCGTTTTATAAAGAAGACAAATTTTCATGCATGGATGATTCTATGAAAAACATAAGATATGAGGAAAGAATGAGAAATTTCAAGTAAAGATTTTTTTGCAAAACAAATAAACAAAGGAATTTGTACAAGAAAAATAAATATGAAGAATAGCATGTTTTCTAAGAACTTCAAAATAGTATTAGTGAAGAAAACTTAGGAAATAGAAAATTTTATTTTCAAAAAAATTACTTAGGAAGAATAATAAAATCAACGTAAAGCATTTTAGATAACAAAAGGGAACAAGGTACTCATTTCAAGAAATCTATAAAAACAATTTTTGAAAACTATATTTTTCCAACATTGGTTTACTCAAAGAAAATAATTGGACAACAAAACACTTGAGCAGGCTTAAATATGAGCTATATAGTTATAAAAAGATAATTTTTCAACTACATAGATAACTAAGTATTTATCAAACAAGTTTTGATTTCTTGAACCAAAGTTGTTTTGTGCTGGAAAAACTCGTGGTGAACTTTGTCACCACTGTTTCAAGGCCTATATGACCTTGTTTGTTAAAAGTAATTTTAGAAATGGGTAGATCTTTTCGAGTAGGTAGAAATCGGTATATTATATGCACGATTCCGAGTTAAAATGACCGAGTTATGGCCATTTTAAGTTGGAACATTCCTTTATATGAACTTTAACGTTTTTTTGACATTGTTTTGTCAAATTTCAAGAAAATCATCAAGGAATACTCATTGTGGGTATTTTCTTTGGCTAGGTGACCCCGAGGATTATTATGACTAAGTAGAGTGTGTGAACGACTCATCCACCTAGAGGAATAGTCGACATAGCATCGTGAGTTTATTTCCATTAAATGCATACTTGTTGTGCTTGTAAATTAGTTGCATTAGAGTTAGGAAAAGATAAACCGATATGTATGTAAAATAATTCTCTGAAAGAATTTTTAAGAATATCGAAGCCGGAATTCTTTTAAATGATTGTTTTAGTATAATATTGATTTGTATGAAATTCCTTGACCGCCTTAAATTTAAAAATAATTATGCTATGACTTTATAAATAAATGAATTCATGCATACCACAAAGTGAGTCACATTGCATTTTGTGTTATTATCCTTGGGTGAGAAGGATAGTAAGCCCATATCGAAAGCAACACTTGGCAGGAGATCCGAAAGCGATTGCTTGGTGGCTTAAGGAAAATGCTTGGCGGAAGATCCGAAAGCAAGGTCAATCAAGTAGATTCGGAATGCTTGGCGATGAATGCTCGCGAGCATGAAAACTTTTTAATTAAAACTACTTGAATTGAGGTTATGTATCACCAAACCCCGAATGGAGGGCGCAAATCCATTCAATATATAGTTCCCGGAAAACTATATGCTTGTTTGCCCATGTGGTTGTTGCATTACATTTGTTTGCTTGATCAACTTGTTTGAAATCTTGATACAAGAAGTTATTTATGGAAATAGTTCTCACTAAGCCTAATAGTTTACACCCCGATAGATATCTTTTGCAGTTTCCTTACTTATGGTTAAGGCCACGAGGACCCTGCGGGTAGGTAATTTCTTATTGGATACTAGAAATAGAAATAAGTGTAGCATTAGTTTTGATGTACAAATATCCATGTAATAGATTAGTGATCAAGGGAAATGTCCCTAAGTTTGTAAAACCATTTATATGAATGAATGATTAATATGAGTCCTCTTTTCTTAAATGTGTTATTTATATCTTCTTAAACTTCATAATTCCATATATGGTCCTCTAAAGTTGTGAAAGTACGCCTTACACTTAATATAAAAGCTTTTGGGAATGGCTAAAGTTGTCATACTTAAGTTTTAATATTGAGTGTGGCGGACTGTCACGTTTAGGGTACCCTTCGGGGCGTGACACTGTGATCGGGCCATTTAAAGTCATTTTAGGCGAAAATCATGAGTTTTCATCCTACACGATCATCCTACATGACCGTGTAAGATAGCCGTGTAAAAAATATTGTCTTTTTCCATAAATAGTAGCCTTTAATTGTCTTTTAGGAGACATATCTTTATTCTTAGAAACCCTAGAGAGAAAAGGAAGTGCTTTCGTGGAGAAAATGCTAGAGCTTATAGAGAACACAAGACATTACTTTTAAGGGTTATAATCATGTTTTTCATCTATTTTTCTTTTCTTTATCATTATAATTATATTTATATGGAAATGTAAAATTTTTATACCCTAGATCTTGAGAAACCCTGACCTAATGTAGAGATCGAATACTTTTGTTAATGGAAATTTATGTTTCTTGAATCTATTCATACGTTTATATTTGTTCTTGATTTAATAAATGTGCAATATTAGGTGATTGTTTGATTCTTATTGATTTAATAGATAAATTGATTGATGAGATAGATCCAATATGAATAGAGAGGTTTGAATATAATTCTAAACATAGATTACATGAATTTTCTGCATTGAGATTTTTTCTTTTTAAGGAATCATGAACTTTAATGCAATTTTATATGCATCTGACGATGAAAGAAATTTTCATTAGACATATAGGATTAGAATTCAATTATCTTGAAAGAGAGATTGATGATCTAGGGTTCTTACAGTTCAAGAACATAACAACTCATTAAGGAATGTTTTGTAAGGAATTGAAAAATAAGGTTATTGGTGAATCAAGATTAAGGATATTGTTTTGTGATTGATATTAATATCTAAAGGCGTGAAATTTGTTATTCTAAGGTTAATTAATTAGATAGATATTAATTATTCTTACTATAATTCCAATTAGATAAGCTAAATATTAGATATATGGAAAGTACTAGTAGTTATAGGTCCTTGAGGAACAACCCTTGTGCTTCCACCGATACTAAATCAATAGGTATGCTTACCTAAGATTAGTCGCATAGTAAGAATAGAGTTTTAATTTAATTTGATCAATTTCGATTTAAAAAGTCCATGCTAAGTTTTTGGCACTATTGCTGGGGACCTAGTAATATTAGGAATGCCCAAAGTCTACTAGTTTAGCGAAATATTTTTTTATATATCTATATATATTTTTGAGGTTATTCACTTTATGGAATGCGTTCTTGAGTTTTCTTGACTATGTGAACTATGAATTGCATGAGATTTATGTGTTTGTGTTGTGGAGGTGATCATAAGTACTATGAATGTCCTAATCCATATTATTATCTCTCTAACTCATTTTTTAGAAATGCATTCTCCCTTATTGCTCCTTATCAAGAGTTTGTGTAACATACAAGTAAATATTTCATAGTGAGGAGTATTAGTGTAATATATAGTCAATTAAAAGGGTATCTTTATCTTTGAACAGACGAATTTGAACTCGAGGAAGTTGTACGCGAATGACTGGACGACTTTGGAGTAGGTCAGCATATAGACCACCAGCCTATAATTCTAAGCTACTGGCCTATATCTAAGGATGACGTCCGCTAGCACCAGCTTTAGAGTTTTTGAATTTGTTGAAGAATTTGGCTATAAGCCGGCCTTTAGGCTATCGGGGTACCAATGTAGGCCACTGGCGTACCCAAGAAGGCTGCTGGCCTAAGTAGAGGCCTTGGATGATTTTGTGCAACCCAAGAGTTTTAAGTCGACAGCTTTGTTTCCTACGCATCCAACCTATGTCCCTCTGAGATTTAACTCTATAAATTCATCCTAAAATCAGTCATAACCCTTATAACCTCTTCTAAGCCTTGACAAACCCTAGCCGACACTTTCCAATGTACATTCCATCAAGGAATTAGGTAAGTAACCTCTCGTAATCCTTTAGTTTGTTCTAAGATGTTTTCTTTCTAAGATTGTGTTGTTGTTTGGTGAAGGGAATTAATCTTTAGTGGAAATTGAAGAAAACCCTAATTGTGGAAATTAGGGATTTAAGATCTACAATCCATTGAAGAAGGTAAGACAAAACCTGGAACTATAATTCATAGATGTAAACCCCTGAAGTTTTGTAATCAATTAAGCTTAAACCCTAATTAGAAAGTCAACCGAAAATCCTAAAGTCAACAAAATCCTAGGCAGATGTAACCGTTCAAGTTTAGCAATCCCGTATAAGCAACCCTAAGACAGTAAGTAAGAGATTAGTATGTAGAATAGTTCGTAATAACCTGAGAAAGCTTAAAAATATCATATTAGTTAAATCGCGATTTGTTTTGAGCACGGTCGGACACGGTTTTTGAAAAGCGTATCCCAGGGCTCAGTTTGGTAAAAATATTCTGAATATAACGTTAGACTCGTAAAAATATAAGGTTTTTAAAAATATCAATTTCATAATTTTTCGGTAACTAAAAATATCAGATATCACAATTGTACACGTATTTTCTTACTACCGGTACTTAAATTGTCATGTCTACTTTATATTATACTATTTATTACTATTCTACACTATTTATCTATCTCTATTTTTTCTTACAACCTACTCTTACAAACCATACCTCTATTTCTTACAATTTTCATTTCCAATACAACTTCACATCTTTCATATCTTACTTTTCATTAACAAAAATACAAAAAAAAAAATTAAATTTCTCTCTCTCACACTCTCAAAATTGCGCCGGCCACTCCCTCTCCCCTCCTCAATTTGTTTTAATTTCCATTTATTTATTTAACACAATTTTACTCCCACATTTTCCTATAAATACCCCCTCTTCTTTCCACTTCCTTCACACCTTCCATATACTAAAATTACTCTCTCAAAATTCTACAAGAGTTCTCTCTCAAAGTTCTCTCAAAATTAGTCTTGATAGGTAATTCTTCTTTAAAGTTCCTTTATGTTCATTTACTTAGTATGAACTTAGTGTGTGTTTTCTAAACCATGAAGGTTAAAGAAAGCAACAATAAGTTCATACTTTGTTTTTGTTCATGAATCTAATTTCTTTTATGTTGCTTTCATATATATTTATATATCTATGTAGCTATATATATCTTTTAGAGCATATAAGCTCCTTTGTTTTGCAATTCATTTACTTTTCTTGCAATTTATTTACTTTCATGATATTTTAAGACTAGTCTTTCTAGTCTTAGACTTGTCCTCATCAAGTCAAAACAATTTTTATGTTTTTCTTTTTGAGACTAGTCTATTCTTAGTCCCGGGATACCTTGATGAAGCTAAGGTTCCAATACTTCATATATTCTTTAGTAGCTTATTTCTTTAATTATTATGTCTTTCTTATATTTTCATAGTTTTATGATTCATATTCATAATCATGCATGAACATATTGATTTTGTCTCAACAAGATAAATGAGGAAAATTTTTCTTAAAATAGAAATTCTTCTCTAAAAATAAAAGTAGGAAGTAAGTTTCCATAAAAACTTAGGAATTTATCTTAACAAACTTTTCTAAAGAAATCTAGAGGAGTTCATAGGAATTTTTGCAATACATACATAACATGGAAAGAATTTCTTGAGTAAAACAAAATTTTACTAAACTTCACTTTTTCATCAATACTAGTTTGACAAACACCAAGAAATTCCTTTCATAGAAAAATAGAATGATCTTAAGAAATAAGGAAATTATTTCTATAAATATAGAATTATTAGAAGCTAAGCTTAGAAAATAAAAATCATTCTTTGGAAATTTAAAAAGACTAAGGAAATGAAATTAAGAAAAATAAAAATACTCATTTAAAATAACTTGAGATATTCTCTAGCAAAATAAGAGGAATTTTTAAAAGTTTCACTTTTTCTTTAAGAAGACTTTACTTTTACCAAAAATTCATAATTTGAGACAACTTTATTAATTTCATACATTTGATATGAGTCAATAAATATATGTAAATACATTTCAAAGGTTTTACAAACTATTATAATATCTATCTCTTTGATATGAGTTTTTTTTAAAGGAAGGAATACAAGTTTTGTGAAAATTCGTGGTCAATATGATCACCACTATTTCAGAGCTCAAACGACTTATTTTGATGAAAATAGCTTAAGAAATAGGTATATTTTTTCGAATAGGTAGAAAACGATATATAATATGCGAAATTCCGAGTTAAAATGAGCAAGTTATGGCCATTTAAGTTGGAATTTCCTCCAACCCAATTTTACTGCGAATTTAAGATCGATTTAGAATATTCAAAAATAGAAATCCTATGCAAAACTCATTTTGGGTATTTCATCTTGTTTAGGTGAAAAAGGAACCGATATCGCTTTCCCGGATGACTACTTCGATTAGGAGCGATCATCATGGAGTGAGTTAATCCCTTACTAGTTACATTTCCTTATTTGTGCTTGTAACTAGTAGCACTAGAAAATAAGGAAAAGATAAATGAACAAATATTGTGTGACTTGGATTCATAACTGATTGAATAAAAGTTAAGGATATCGAAAGAGGAGTTTATGAATAATTTATGTTCTCTTGTATTGATATGATGAATATTGTTTTGATCCTTTTTAACTTGAACTCAACATTATTTGGTTAAACCTATATTGAAAATAATTCATGCATATCATATTTATAAGTCACATTTATTTCACTACTATTCTTCGTGTGGGGAAATGAGGAGTTATAGTGGTGGCTAGTAGGAGCCAGAAAGTCTATATTAGCAGGTAGGAGCCGGAAAATCTATAGGGCGGGTAGGAGCTAATAAATCTGCAAATATTGATGGTCGTATGGGCCTGTAACCACCCAACCCCCAACATGGAGGGCATAAAATCCATGCTATACATGATTTCCGGATGATCTTGTGTATATTGTTTGCTCATGTGATTGGTGCATTCTCATATGATTGTTTAAATACTTGTTTGATAAATGGAAATGTTTTGTAGATGGGAGTTATCTTACTAAGCTAGTTTTGCTTATACCCCTATAGCCTTTTGTTACAGTATGATTACCTACGGTTGGCACCAAGGAGCCCCGTTTGCCAGGTATGAGCCAAAGCTACTAGGAGTTTTTGGGAGAAGTTATATGTATTTAGTTTCGAACATAAAATTCTAAGAAAAATCTCTATAGTAGACTCATGGCATATTTATGTATATTTTGATGATGGCTTAGTTAAACTAGACTTTCTAGAAAGGGGGAATGCCCCCAACAAGTTGTAAGAGATTATTATCCAAATGAATATTACATGTTTATTTATATAAGTTCTTGCATGCTTTTATTATCTACTTAAATATAATTCCCTTATGAGTCTCCTACTATCTTAGAAGCACGCCTTGCATGTGATATCGAAGCTCCTGCATGACTAAGGTTGTCATTCATTAGCTTTAATATTATATGCGGCGGACTGCCACGTTTAGGGTACCCTCAGGGGTGTGACAGTTTAAGTTGGTATTAGAGCGCAAGTTTTAAGATAAAAGATAGTAGAAATAGACTTTAAGATAGATAATAAGAAGCTAGAACTTAAGCTTAAGGTCTGATCATAATTTTGTTCTATTGGATAGTTAACCCTCTCCGAAGTAAAGGAAAAATCTCGAAATTTCCTTAAGGACCCAGATGAGACTTTTGTGAACTACTGCCTTAGGTTGAGAGTCCTATGTGAAGAATTCACGTTAGTAGGAAGACCACGAACTGCCAAGGAGATGTTTAAGCTGTGGAGGAAGGGTTTGAAATATTCTTTATGGAGGAATTTTCCTGAAGAGTTGAGATTTGATGCCCTTAGAAGGCAAAGGTGGAGTGATGTGGAGGCGATCTATGTAGTCGAGAGAACGATGGTTTTTATGTATAAGGAGACCATGCTGCAAGAAATGACATTTATCTTGAAGAATGAAGGAACCTGAAAGAACCCAAACTTTCGAACATGGAACAAGTTAGGACCCCTCCACATTTATATGCATGACAAGTTGGCAGACCACAGCGACTGGTTGAGAGCGAATGCAGAATAATGTTTCTACTAGTATGCTGCCTATAAACGTATCGTTCCAATGCCCTTAGAATGTAGCACTTAACTAAACACCATCAGAATGCAACTGGATGTAGTTTCGGACCAATATTTCATTATGGGAGATGCCCAGGAGAACGAAGGAAATGGAGAAACCAAAGGAGATCCCAAAGAAGACCCAAACGAAGACCTAGAACTGAGGAAACTCCGTCCGCATCTCTTTGGGAGGATAGTCCCTTAATCCCCAGTCTGGTACCTCCTTGAAGGTTAAGTCAGGATGTTCCCATGGAGACGATTGCAAGAGATAACCTTGTGATGATCTTAGACTCTAAGGAAGAAGGAAGGAAGAACGTTTATGAACCCAGTGGATTCTTGAGAAGCAGGTCCCAAACCCTTACCATAGTAGTAGCACCAGAAGGAGGAAACCCAGAAGGACAGGAAGCAACTAATGACACCACCCAAGGAGATAGGATTTCTGCACAAGAGGATGGATGGCCATCTCAGGCTGAGATCACATCGAGATACAAAGGAAAGAGGATGACAATAAGCCAATATCTACAAAAATTTGTCAAGAGGCACAAGGGTTCCACCAGGCAAAGCATGAATCTTGCACCATCACCATGAAGAAGGAAAGATTGAGGAAAGAAGTAGAGAAGAAGCTAAGCAAAACCCTCGATGAGTCTAACAACCTTTTCCCCAGGATAGGCATATCCTTGTTTGTAATGAATGAATGTTTTTGTTTTTAATGAATATGTTTTAAGTATTTCTTATTTCTAAGTACTATCTTTTGCTGAGAATGGTTCTAACCTTCTCAGACTATGTAAGGATTATCATCCTCTTCTGTTTCAGTAATGAAAAGTATCTTGTGGTTGATTTAATGATCTTTGATTTGATTACTTTGAAAATATTTCCTGTGTAAATTTTCAATATTTCGATCTTTTCCCCTTGTAAAGATTTAAGAGTCTAAAAACTAAGAATAATCAACAGACGAGGAAGGAGAGGTAGGAGACGAGAATGTCATGCGTCCAATAACATTCAGCAGAGCAGAAAATCCCCAAGCAGGCCAACCACCAAATCAACAAGCTAATCCCCTATCGAATCAACAAGGCAATGTTTGGGCAACTATTAACCAATTAACTGGATTGGTCAACAACTTTATGCAGCATGCGCAAAATATGTCGCCACCAGCTGCTATGCACCTGAAGCAATAGTAGAGGCACCAGCACCACTAGAAGCTGAATCCCAAACTGTTCCTTTGCCAGCACCACCGCCACCTCAACCTTATCAAATTTTCTTGCCATACTTCATCAAAAGTAATCGATACTTTGATGGGAGTTTTGGAAAACCAGATGAAGTAGAAGACTAGTTAACACAAATAGAAAGATCATTTGCTGCTTACGAAGTACCCCATCACCTTCACTTGGACTATAGCACTTATATGTTGAGATTCAACGCTAGAGTGTGGTAGGAATCGAAAAGTAGAGAGTTGCTACCACCTGTGACCTGGGTAACCTTCAGAAGAGAATTCTTGGAGAATTATTTTCCTAGAAGTTTGAGAGTGCAGTACAGTGGAGACTTCCTTCACATATCCCAAAAAGGAAGAATGATCGAACAATATGAGACTGAGTTCATTCGCTTACTACAGTATGCACCAGAATTCTTTAGACACAGTGAAGAGTTAAAAAGGCAAGTCTTCCTGAGTGGCCTAAACAAGGACTTGAGGATGCGTCTGTCACACCCCGAGGGGTACCCTAAACGTGGCAGTCCATCGTACACAATACTAAAGCCTAGGAATGACTACCTTAGTCACGCAAAGGCTTCCATATCATGCACAAGGCGTACATCACAACCAAGGGAATGCATCGGAGTAGCGTAATTTATATTGATAATAAATAAGTAACAAGGCAAAGAGAATACTAATCACAAATCATAAACATATTTCATTGCAATTCTTAGGGGCCTGTCCACCTATTATCTTCAAATAAATATACATCACTATTCATATAAGTTATTATATGTAAAGACCCTTACAAAATTACTTATCTTATGATTCTATTTCCTCCATAGAAGCTTAACGATCCTTTCATGATTTCTTCAATGTCATGATCCTCAAATTTAACCACAATATACCTGTTTCAACAAAATCTATAGGGGTATAAGCTACAACTAGCTTAGTGAGATACTCCTTTCATTCGCACCACATTTTCAAACAAGTTTATTTATTTAAACACATATGCTATGCATACAATGCAACAATCACATGATTACGCGAATATATATAGTCATCCGGAAACCATATATAGAACGGATTTACCCCTCCGTATCAAAGGTTAGGGAATCGGGGTTGAAGGTCCTCGACCTTCTACTGCTAGTCCCCAGGTCCTCACCCACAGCGTTCGGTTGGCTCGGCTCCGAACCTAGAGTCGCTTTCCTCGAGCGATTTGGATTCTCCAGGAAGGAACATGGCCCGTGGCACCGCACGATCACAGCCAATCCAACTCTACGCGTAGGAGTAGCAGCCTTCCGAAATAGATGTGACTCGATGGATGCTATGCGTGAACGTTTTATTGTTCTTAGGTCAAACCTTATTAAGGTTTATTAGGGGCGATCAATCAATTTAGCAACAATAAACAATCATACAAGTAAGTAAACAAAATTATTTAAACAAGCAGATCGAAGTTGCGATATTCTTAATTCTCAATTCACGCATAAACATAGAATCATATATATACATAATCCCGAAATCCCCAAATATATTCGTTTTTATCTTTTCTTAGTATACTAATGCTACTACATTACAAGCACAAGCAAGGTAACGAAATTAGAAGGAATAACTCACTCGTCCATTTCGCTATCTTCTTAGTCGTAGTAATCCTCGGGTAGGGTATTCTCGTATCCTTCGTCACCTAGACAAAAGAAATCCCGGGATAAGTCTTTCATGAATTTCTATTCTTGGAGATTCTAAACTTTCTTAAAATCGCGGTAAAATCGTATAAGAAGAAATTCCAACTTAAAATGGCCATAACTTGCTCATTTTAACTCGGAATTTCGCATATGATATACCGTTTTCTACCTATTCGAAAAGTTCTATCCATTTCTAAACTTATCTTGGTCATAAAAGGTCATTTGGGTTCGAAAACGTCAGGTACAGATTTAAAACGAATTTCTAAATTTGCAAAAATCCATTTTCTAGCTCGACTCCATTTTAAAGAAAATCCTTTTGTAATAATATAACTATATATTGATAAATACTTTGAATATATAGGCATGCTATTTATATGCAAAATCCTAATGGTAGTGTCTCAACAATTTATTTTAAAAAATTCATTTAAACTTTAGCTTTGAAAACTTCCTTTCAAGTATTTAAAGAAACTTTATATTTTTCTTAGGTTGTTATAAATGAGTTAATCTTATTTCATTTTCTTCATTCCTTTTTCCAAAACAAGCAAAATTTCCTTTAACCTAGTCTTCATATATTTCATTTCGAGTGATAAAAGATTAATTTATCAAAAGTACATTAAGTTGTCGAAATCCTTTTCATAATTTGTTTATTTAAGATGGTCTTAGAAAATGAGCCTTGCTTTTCTTATATTCCTTTTCTAAAATATAAGCTTTTACTTTCCAAAACTTGTTCTTTTCATTTCTTTTGAAAAGAATGATCTTTTATTGATAAAACCCATTATTGTTTAATCTATTTATATCCTTTTGAAAACGACTTCCTTTTTTTGGAATTTGAAAATGTTATTTTCTAAGTGGGTTCATCACCTTATGAATTTTATCTTAACTTTGTAAAATTTAGTTTGTTTTCTTAGTTTTATTTCGAAGTTTAAAAGAGTTTAAATCTTGAGCTTTTTGTAAAACTTTTAATATTCTATTACTAAAAGCTTAGGTTAATAATATACAAAGAAAATATTTATTTCTTATGATTCTTTGGAAATCTATCTTTGTTATTTATGAAACGTTGAGAAAACTCCATTTCTATGTTGTTGATACTAACTTCATGATTTTGTGATAAATCGTTATAATTGAAAACGTAGCTTTGAGTAAAGTAAAATTCTATTTTTAGATTAGTTGAGACATTAACATTATGTAAATGCAAGTATTGAGCATATAATAAGAACATAAGAAAATACTAGAAAAAATAATAAGTAAGAAAATATAATATCAAGCATTGGAACCTTAGCTTCATCAAGGAATCCCGATCAAGTATTGGAGCCTTAGATTTATCAAGGCATCCCGGGACTAAGAATGGATAGTCCGAGATTAAAGAAAATAAATAAAAGATTGTTTTGACTTGATATGGACAAGTCTAAGACTAGAAAGACTAGTCTTAATATCAACATAAAATAAATAAATTGCATAACTTGAAAATAATAGATAAAAATGAGCTTATATGCTCTAAATAAATATATATACATAATGTACATAATATATATATATAAGCAAATAATCACAATAATAATAAACAACATAGTAAAATAGGAAGCTTATGTACAATAACAAAACATGAACATGTTGTTGCTTTTACTACTCATATGAGTTTCAAAACAACACCATAGTCATGTTAAGTTACATGACATGGATGAATAATAGATGAAAGAAATATTTACTAAGGTATGTAAGAGGTATGAAGATGGTAGTGAATGTATGGTTATGTGGTTATGGAGAGATGGTAGTTGTATTACATAAAGAGAGTTTTGGTTAGGAGAGATTTACAAGAAGTGAGAGTTCTTGTAAGAGTATGGAGAGAGTATTTAGAGAGAATTTTTGCATAAATTCTTTACTTGAGAAAGGTGTGGAAGAATGAGAAGAAGAGAGATGGTATTTATGAATTTTTGGAGTAGAATTTAGATGTAATAAAATAAATTGAAAAAGAAAAATAATTGAGATGGAGAGGGGAGGGATGGCGCCGGTTTTGGCTTTGTGAGAGGAGGAATTTGTTTTAATTTTATTTGTTTGTGTAATAAAGAAGTAATGTGTGTAAATTTTGATGTGATTAAGTTGTGTTGGAAATGAAAAAGTAAGAAAATAGATATGTAGATGTAAGAATAGGTTGTAAGAAAAAGTAGGAGATAGGTGATAGTAATGAATAGTATTACTAGACAATTAAAGTACCGGTAGTAATAAAATACGCGTAATAATACGATATCTGTAATTTTTAGCTACCAAAAATTCCAAAAATGATATTTTTGGAATCCTTGTATTTTTACGAGTCTATTGGTATAAACGGAATATTTTTAATATTCCGAGCTTGGGACAATTTTCCAGAATCGATCCGGTTTGGGTCCGAAAGTCACTCGAAATTCACGAATCTGATATTTTTATGTTACCCTATATTATTACAAACTATTCTAAGCCATTGACTTAATTTCATTTTCTAGGACTTGAGAACGCGGGTTTGCCGGATCTTAAGCACTAGGGTTCGTTATAGGCTTGTTGACTTTTAGGGTTCCGTTTTGATTTCTGTTTTCGTCGAGATATTCGTAAGATCGTATAATTTTCGAGTCTTGATCGTTTTAGAATTTTTAGCTCGAAAATTTATATTTTATTTATTTGTGATTATTTAATAGTTTTTAGTTCTTGGAATCGTTTAACCGAGTCTAGGGTTATGAGTTGACTCAGTTTGACTTTTGGTGAGAATTTGAAATTTGTGATTTCTGAAATTTATCGAAGGTTTTGAGATTTTGCTGTTGATCGTTATTTGGATATATTGTCTTGATTTGCGTGTTGAAAGACGGTTAGGTAATTTAATTGATGTACGGACGTTGATTAAACCGGTAGTTAGACTTTATATTTTGTTTCAAGGGTTCCTGTTTCCTCAAGATTGAGAAAACTCGTTTTTGTTCTCATTTGGAATTAAGTTTTAACTTGATTCGAGTTTTAGGGTTTTGTTTCTAGTATTCGACTCGGTCTAGAATTGAGTTTTAATCTCAAGTTGATTTTTCGAGTTTTTGATATTTATATTTCTAGAATTATTTTTAAGGATTATGAAAATTTTTGGGGGTTTACAGCGTCTGGAAGAATTGGATTTAAGGACCCTCCGTGAATTGGTTGAAAGGGTCACATTATAGAAGGAGCCAAGAAGAGAAAAAGTAAAGTGTCAAAGAATAGAACCTTTGTGTTTGGGAAGAGGACTCAAGATAGTTACGGTCCTAGTTTTCAAAATAAGAAGTTTAAAACCTTCAACAGCTACAAAGGAGGTGCTAGTGGCAACAGGGAGGCATCGAAGGTCAAGGTATCATGCTGGAAGTGTAAAGAAGAGCATTACCCGAAGAGATGCCCCTTGCTCAACAAAAATGCTATTTTTGTGGAAACCTTAGCCACAACATCAGTGAATGCCTGAAGAAAGCTTCCACCATCTGCTTTGTATGCAAGCAAACTGGGCACCTTGCCATTGAATTCCCGCAAAGGAAGAATGCCCCAGCTAGACCGCTTAGTATAATGGGAGGAGCTGTATCAACAAAGAATAGAAGTGGAGGAAGCAACTCAAGCGTTCTGGAGCGGCTGTCCATGGAATGAGGATTTATAACTTGGAAGGACAGTAGGTGTGTGAGAATCAGACAATGAAGGAGTCGAGATAGCAACCTTGGATGGAGATTGTGGCCCCGACTTGGTCTGGTGACAGCTTAGAATCAGAAACTCCTTTACCTTTATGATGCAAGTTATTAAGTACCATGCATTCAACTCTTAACTAGAAAGTATAAGGTTTTATACCAGTAGATAGCTTAAGTATACCAGATTCATGATTAATATAAAAATTCGAGTGCAGGTTACATACGCGTAGCTAGTCAAATGCCTATGCTTTGTTAACATAGAAGCTACGCATTTTTTATCACCTCTAATCTGGCTAAAAAACCGGTTATCCATAGATACTATTGCTATCGGTTTTCGAGTTAAGACCCCCACCGGGAGCATTGTATCGACTAAGGAAATGCTTAAAGATTGTCCCATGGAGATACAAGGATGTCACACTAAGTGTGACCTAATAATATTAGAAATGAGCAAATATGAGGTGATCTTAGGCATGAGTTGGTTGACATCAGTCAAAGCTTTAGTATATTGTAGACACAAAGAAGTGAAGTTCAAAAATCAAGATGATCTTAAACTGTGTTGTATGATGGATTAATGAAAAGATAATAATTGGTGCTTTCTACATTAGATACTAAGCCGTGTGTGAATTGTTTGATGTATGATCATATCCCTATGTTTTCGGTTTGGATATACTGGGCCTTTGTGCTCGTTCCTTTTTATTTTTTAGGAATAGGTAAAGACCAAATAGTGTATGATTTATCTAGCTTTGATGTATTCATAGAGCTTAGGGAGAACAATAGTAGACCCGATTACCCAGCTGATATGTAGACGGCTGGAGTGGAGTTTTACTGATCGTATTGAGTTGTTAGATTTCCTTTAGATTTTCAGTTGTAAAGATTTTATGAGTTATTAGTTTTATGTTTCTTATGAGGATTTTTACCAGTTGGCTTGGTCAACGTAGATGTTATTGAAATTATATTATCAGGATTTTCATATTAAGTATCCTTTATGTGAGTTATGGAGTTATGTGATTATATATATATATATTGTGGTTTAGATATGATAGCCTTTGCGTGTGCCTTTGAAGAGAAGACACGTGGCAGGTTGTAATGCCTTTTTTAAGGCGTTATAGCTTATTTGGTATCAAAGCTTTAGGTTGATAATCTCTATAGAATTAAGTTATGAACTCCTTAAGACGGTGAGCATTGATGAGTGAGGTAGGAATAATCAGAGTTGTTTATATATTGTTCCATGGTATCTTGTAGTTTATATAGCGTTTAATCTCTAAAGTTGGTTTTTCCCTTTTATCTCATGTTTTGGTGTATGCTCGTGATTGAATGTCGCCAAGAAGGAGAGCCCCTGATACTGGTTCTTCTAGGAATGGTGATGAGGAACAAGCACCTATGAACCAGCCACCCTTGAATCAAGTACTTAGAGACATGCCCCCACCACCCACCTGTAGGACAACAAGTGCCTAATGCTACTGCAGGAGGACAAGTACCTATTGATGTTGCATAGTTGATGCAGGCAGTGAATGCTCTATTAGGAGTAGTTACCAAGCAACAACAAACTATGAGGCAGGATATGCAACTTGTGTAGGCCAATGCTGAGGCCTGGAGGCAGGAGGCATAGAGAAATAATGGAAATGGTGGAAATATAGGCTATGAAGCAAGACACGCTGATGTGCTCATCTAACAAGTTTATAGACCTAGTCTACAAAGTTGAGCCCAACCTCGAAAGCTATTGGAGGCTCAATTATGGATAAAGGAGGTGGAAAAGACATTTGCTGCTTTGGACATACCAGATAACAAAAAGTGGAATATGCCTTCTATTTGCTAATAGGGAGAGCAAACAACTGGTGGATGAACACCAAACGTCATATGGCAGGAGCAATCACATGGAAGATGTTCAAACAGGCCTTCTACAGGAGTTCTTTCCATATAGTGTGAAGAGAAGATGCTTCAGGAGTGTTATACATTAGCAGGGTAAGATGACTGTAGAGGAGTATGAAGCTGAGCTGCACCGATTGATGAGGTTTTTGCCAGACTCCGTAAAGGAAAGTGAAGAGGTCAAAGTGAGTAGATTTATCACTGGTCCAGAGCCCGAAATTCAATATCAAGTTAATTTGATGGACTTGAATAATTACTCTACTGTGGTCAACAAAGCCAAGACAGTGGAGCAGGGCTTAAATAGAATTAAGGGGTGTGAAACTCAAAAGAGCCAAATCTATTATAGGAAGTGACCAGCTGCTAGTGTTCTTTATCAAGATAGGGGGAAGAGACTAGTTACACAGCAGAATAGGCTAGTAATTCAAGGGGCAAAAAAGAAGTGCATTAGATGCCTTGGACTTCACGACATTAGGGAGTGCAAGTGGCTTGAGAACGTATGCTTTACATGTGGCAAGGTGGGACATAGCCACAAATTTTGCACAAAGAGAAGCATTCCCCAAGTCTATTGCTTTAAGTGCGGGAGGAGAGGGCGCAAAGCCATTGATTGCAAAGGGCCAGGAAGGCTTTTGATTTCGACAGCACAGATGGGTCAAACTCAAGGTGGACTACGATAAAGGGTGCCAGTCAAGGTATATGCCCTCCAGCATCGAGATACCTCTAGCATGGACACTATAGCATGTACGCTTCGCATACTGCTACATAGTGCCTATGTTCTCTTCGATACTGGTGCAAGTTTTTCTAATATATCTGAATCTTTTGTTGTTGTTTATGGTGTGCATGTTAAATTTATGTCTGTATGCTTGTCTATGAATAAGCCTCTTGGGAGTGATGCTATGTTGAATAAGATATGTAAAAATGTGGATATTAAGATGATAGGTAGACATCTACCTGCAGATCTTGTGTCATGCATGTGGTATACTTTGATGTGTTATTAGGAGTAGACTCGTTAGTGAAACTCATGCTGTGTGATAGATTGCTATAACTTAGCTGTAAGTTTAGTGTGCTCGATGGAGATCATTTGAGTATGGACTTGATGTACAAAGGCCTCAACTCTGCCTACCTATGAGTTGTGGGGAAGGTCATCTTTGCAGCTTGGTAGTGGAAAAGGAGCAAAAGACAAATTTTACCAAATAGCTATTGTGTGTGAATACCCTAACGTGTTTCAGAAGACTTACTGGGATTACTACCAAAAAGGGAAGTAGAGTTATGTATAGATTTGAAGCTAGGTACTTTACCTATTTCAAAGACACCTTACAGAATGGCTGCTATAGAACTTGCTCAATTAAAAGTATAGTTGGAAGAATTGCTCAAAAGAAGTTTATTAGACCTAGTGTGTCGCTATGGGTAGCTCCAGTTTATTTGTGAAGGAGAAGGATGGGAGCATGAGATTATGTATAGATTATCACAAGTTGAACCAGGTAACGATCAAGAATAAGTACCGTTACCTAGAATAGATGACTTATTTGATCAGCTAGTAGGAGCAAGAATATTTTCGAAGATTAATCTTAGGTCAGGATATCACTAGCTACAGGTTAGAGCAGAGGATAATCGAAGACAGCTTTCAGGACCTGGTATGGCCATTACGAATTCATTGTCATGCCTTTTGGTCTGACCAATGCACGACAGAGTATTTATGGATCTCATGAATAGAGTCTTAAGAGACTACTTTGACCTATTTATGGTAGTATTCATTGACGATGTACGGTGTATTCTATGTTAAAGAGGAACATGAAGATCATTTTGAGACTAGTTCTGACCAGACTACAAGAAGAGAAGCTATATGCTAAAATCACCAAGTGTGAATTTGGTTAGAACAAGCATCTTTCTTGGGACACATTATAGATGGAATGGAATTCTGTGGACCTGACAAAGTGAAGGCAGTGGTTGAATGGCCAATACCTAAAAGTGTTATGAGATCAGAAGTTTTCTAGGAATGGCAGGTTATTATAGAAGATTTGTAGAATACTTTTCCAAGATAGCAAGTCCATTAGCTAAGTTGACACAGAAAGGGGTGAAGTATGTATGAGGTGATGATTGTGAGAGTAGTTTCGACGATTGAAGGAGAAGTTAGTGTCATCCCCAGTGTTGGCTTTACCTATGAGCAGTGAGGAGTATACTTATACAACGATGCTCCAATACAAGGGTTAGGTTGTGTGTTGATGCAGAGAGGTAGGGTGATAGCATATGCTTCTGGATGGTTGAAGCCATATGAGAAGAACCACCCAACGCATGACCTAGAACTAGCAACAGTGGTTCATGCATTGAAGCATTGGAGACATTACCTGTATGGGAGAGATGTAAAGTGTACACAGATCATAAAGTTTTAAGTACATCTTTACCCAAAGAGAGCTAAACATGAGACAGAGGAGATGGTTGGAGCTCATAAAAGACTATGATGTGGACATACAGTACCACCAGGGAAGAAAAATGTTGTACCAGATGCTCTGAGCAGAAAGAGAAATGAGAATTTAGCAGTTTGGTCACATCAAATGGCACATAATTGATGACATGAAGAAATTTGAGTTGGAAATAATGACCATCCAAGTGGGTGAAAGATTGGCAAACTATAAATTCAACCTACATTGATTGAAAGGATTAAAATAGCTCAGATAGATGATCAAAGTATCTTAGAGATTAAAGCGAAGAATAGAGATTGGTAGAGCACCTGAGTTCTACATTGATGAAGACGGTGTGATGCGATACAAAGGAAGACTATGTGTGCCAGAACAAGGAGAATCGAAGAAGGAGTTGTTAGAGAAGCACATATTCTAGTTATTCATCCATCTAGGAGGAAACAAAGATGTACCACGACATAAAGAAGTTATATTGGTGGAATAACAGAAGAAGGAAATCACTAAGTATGTGCCTAAGTGCCACACCTGTCAAATGATTAATATTGAGCATAGGAGACGAGCAGGTGAGCTGAAGCCTTTGCCAGTACCCCAATGGAAGTGGGAAGATATCCATGGATTTTGTTACGGCCCTACCCAGAACAAGAGAAAAATTTGACTCAGTATGGGTAATTATAAACAGACTCACAAAGGTAGCTCACTTTATACCTATTAGGATAAGGTATAAATTGGAACGTTTGGCAAGTTGTACATTAAAGAGATCGTGAGACTACAGGGGGTTCTAGTGACCATTATGTCTAACAAAGATACTAGATTTGTTGGAAGATTTGGAAGAGCTTACATCAAGCTTTAGGCACTAAAGTTGTGTTTAGTATGCCTATCATCCTCAGACAGATAGACAGTCTGAGAGGGACAATCCAGTTTGTTGAAGACATGTTAAGAGCTTGTGTATTAGACTTTAAAGGTAGCTAGGATGAGTATTTGTCTCTAGTGGAGTTTGCATATAACAACAGTTATCAAGCTTTAATTGGGATGTACGTATGAAGCTTATATGGTAGAAAGTGTCGATCATGATTCATTGGGATGAAGTAGGTGATAGGCAAATTTTGGGACAAAATTTATACAGGATGCCAACGAGAAAGTCCAAATGATCGACAACGATTGCAAGCCGCTTAGAGCCGTCAGAAAAGCTATGCTAACAAAAGAAGGAGACGTTTGGAGTTCAGGTTGGAGAGCATGTGTTGCTTAAAATTTTGCTAACTAAAGGTGTTGTCAAATTCGGGCTAAGAGGCAAGTTAAACCCTAGGTACATAGGACCATACGAGATCTTAAAGGATAGGTGATGTAGCTTACAGACTAGTTTTGTGCCTAGTTTGGAGGGATGTGCACAAGTGTTTCACGTGTCGCTGTTAAGGAAGTATGTGAAAGACCTGAGTAGATAGCGGAATTAGAACCTTTGGATGTCCATCCTAACCTCACTACTATGGAAAAAACCCATGAAGATCATGATACTAAAGAGAAGATGTTGAGGAGACAGGTAATCAAATATGTGAAGATACAATGGACAAATCAGATAGAGAGAGAAGCTACTTGGGAACTTGAGGAGGAAATGCGAGCAAATATCCTGAGCTATTCAATGAACCAGGTAACTTTCGAGGACGAAAGTTTCTTTAAGGGGGGAGAGAGATGTAATATACAAGTAAATATTTCATAGTGAGGGGTATTGTGTAATTATAGTCAATTAAAGGGTATTTTTGTCTTGTGACAGTGAATTTGGACTCGAGGAAGTTGTACGCGAATGACCGGATGATTTTAGAGTAGGCGGCATATAGGCCGCTAACCTATAATTCTAAGCCACCGGCCTATATCAAGGACAACGGCAGATGGAGTTCTTGAATTTGTCGAAGAAATTGGCTGTAAGCGGCCTTTAGGCAACTGGGTACAAATGTAGTCGTTGGCGTACCCAAGAAGGCCATCGGCCTAAGTAGCAGCCTTGGATGATTTTGTGCAACCGAAAGTTTTAGCCTCCAACTTTGTTTCCTACGTGTCTAGCCCATTCCTTCTGTGATTAACTCTATAAATTTGTCTAAACTCAGTCATACCTCAAACCTCTCCGAAACGTTGACAAACCCTAGTCGATATATCCATGTGGATTTCATCAAGGAATTAGGTAATTAACCTCTCCTAATCCTTAGTTCGTTCTAGGATGTTTTCTTTCTAAGATTGTGTTGTTGTTTAGTGAAGGGAATTGATCTTTGGTGGAAATTGAAGAAAACCCTAAGTGTGGAAATTGGAAATTTTAGATCTACAATCAATTAAAGAAGGTAAAACTCAACCCGAAACTATAATTCATAGATCTTAAGTTGTTAGGAGAATCTGAATCATATTAGTTGTTGAGAATGATTTGTGAATGTATGAACAAATGATGAACGGTAATCTTGAGAGATTAGGGTTTCACTATTCATCGTGTTGATTGGAGATTAATTGATTCTAAGGGTTTCACAGGAGAAAAGTGTGTTGGAGATTCTAGATTGATGAATTGAGGTTTAGGGTTTATATTTTATGTTGTTATCAATGTGTAATTGATTAGTGGAATTGATTGATTCTTTGTTCAGGTGTTTATTTGAGAATAGGATTTTGATTCCTTAAACGGGAAACATTTATGTCTTTACCATGCTTGTTTGTTTGTGCTTGTAGATTAGTTATAAATTTGACCTAATTTTATTTGACTATAATCTAATCGAGTGTTGGTTGTGAGTGGTTACGGTTAGTAAAGATCACCGGAGTGTGATACTAACACTGCCAACCTGATGATCTATATGTGAGGTTGTCCAAGTAGACTCGTGCATAGGATGATCCGATAGTTGTAGTAGTGCGAGTACGGCCGGGTGTGTAGGAGATTCTAACACCATATATGTATTAGATTACTATTCTCCTATATGCTTGTTTTTAAGGAGTCTGAGTTACTCTAAGTTTGGGATCAGTCGCGGATGATCTTAAACTGTGTTGTATGATGGATAATGAAAAGAAAAATTGGTGCTTTCTGCATTAGATACTAAGTCGTGTGTGAACTATTTGATGTATGATATACGCCTGTGTTTTCGGTTTGGATGTATGGGACTTTGTGCTCATTCCTGTTTATTTTTTCAGGAAAGGTGAAGACCAGATAGTGTATGATTTATCTGGCTTTGATGTATTCATAGCCTGGGGAGGACAATAGTAGACCAAATACCAGTTGATATGTAGATGGCTTGAGTGGAGTTTTACTGATCGTATTGAGTTGTTAGATTTCTCTAGATTTTCAATTGTAAAGATTTTATGAGTTATTAGTTTTATGTGTCTTATGAAGATTTTTTATCATTGGCTTGGTCAACGTAGATGTTATTGAAGTTATATTATCTAGATTTTCATATTGAGTATCCTTTATGGGGTTATGGAGTTATGTGATGTTATATATATATTTATAATATATATTGTGGTTTAATATTTATAGCCTTTGGTGTGTTGAAGAGATGACAATGGTGGGTTGTAATACTATTTTTAGGGCATTACAGTTTACATATACTAATCTTATGACTCTCATTGTTGTATGTTTTTAGGGACTATGGTGGTGGACATTGGTTTTGAATGTCAAAATGGAGAGACTTATTTTGCATTCTCCTCAACGTTGACATTACGATCATACTCAAGACACATTGACCACATCATCTTCTTCTTGACCTAGAAGATCTCAAGCAAAATCTATGTTAGAGATGGATCATCAAGACAAGATATGAAAGTTTAAATTCATTTGTTAAGATGATACAAGAACTTTTTGAATCAAATTCATGGCAGTCGTATGTTATTCTTTAAAACTTAAGCATAGATCATCTTCTAGGATATCTCAAGAGTGGGTATTGAGTTAATTAAATCTTTAGAAACTCTTGGGAGACATGAGAGAGTAAACAAGAAGTAATTGCAAGTCCTTTTAATGCATTGGAGACAATGATCTAGATATACAACTTACAGAGTCAACAAAATTGAAGGATGAGTTGGTGGAGAAGGAAAATGAAATTGTAGATTCGGGTAGATCTAAATAGTCAGGAAAAATGAGTTGGAGTCTTGAGGAAAAGGATGACGTGTGAACTAAAGTGTTATATCATAAATATCTTTTCCTAGTACTTAATTCTTGAGAATATAGATCTAGAGGATATTCCACAAGTTATCCCAAAGAAGAGATGTAAACCTTGAATTTCTCTGTAACTCTTAGAAAATAATCTAGAATTAAAGCTGTAAACCCCTAAATTTTTGGAATCGGTATCAGTTTAGCTAAAACCCTAAACCGGAAGTTAGGGAACTCTAAAGGAAAACAAAGCCCAACTTAAGTCCGGTAATCCCAAATAAGCAACTCAATAAGAGTAAGTAGGAGTTTAGAATATATATAGTACGTAATTACCTAAGGAAGCCTCAAAAGATCAAATTGGTAGGTAAGACCGCAACTCGTTTAGAAAGTTGGACAAGTTCTTGAAAACGTGTCCCGAAGCCCAAAATAGTACAATATTCCAAATATACCGTTAGACTCGTAAAAATATAAGGTTTTTAAAAATATCAATTTTATAATTTTTCGATAAGTAAAATAACAGATATCGCAATTATACGCGTATTTCTTATTACGATACTTTATTAGTCATATCTACCTTACATTACACTATTCATTACATTCTACACTATTTTTTATCTTACTTTTTCTTACACCTACTCTTACAAACACTATAACCTATAACCTTTACTTTTTACTTTTCCCATAACTTTATTTCATATCTACCTACTTATTATTTTATTTAATCAACAAAATACAAAAAAAAAAATAAATCTCTCCCTCTCTCTTCACTATGGCCGGCGCCCCTCCTCATGCATCCCTCAATTTTGTTTTATTTTTTCTTTTATTTAAATCACTCAAAAATCACACACATTTTCCATAAATACTCCCCTCCTCTTTCACTTTTTCACACAATTACTACCTACAATTTCCTTACAAAAACTCTCTAAATTCTTCTCTCAAACTTTCTCCAAATATCTCCCAAAACTCTCTCAAAATAATTCCAAAAAACTTCTACCTACAACAAAACCCATAACCACATAACACTACAAAGTCTTCTTTAGGTAAACTTTTCCTATTGTTTCTTCTCTCATGTCATGTAATTTACATGACCATGATGTGAATTTCTAAAGGACTAAATATTATGGAAGCTACCATGTTATGTATTGTTCTTGTTCATGAAAATCTATTTATGTTTATGTTATTATTTTTGTTCATATTAATGTTTTATTATCACGGCCCATAGGGTATCTATAGTAACAGTCACCACATGCCATACAAGATTCTGGAATTACAGCCTTAGTCCTTCGGGGTCTCATATAGATGTAAGGCGTACCTTTACGACAATAGAATACAAGTCCAAATGGAGATAAAAGCTTAACTTGGCATACATTATGATGGTTTGCCTTCAAGCGTAGTTTTAAATTTATAAAGTCCCGTTTTTAATTCACTATAAAGGCAATAGCAGCGTACCTATCGATTGCAGAATAGAATTAATAGGTGTCGTCCTCTAGGATCTGGTTATCAAGTACTAGTATTACCGTTTCTCTACTATGTAACGACAATTTTGATGATTACTATTTTATCTAATTACTTTGAACAATATTAACACAGCTCAAATAATTATACAAGATTCAATTAAGGTCTGATAATCCAGTTTTGTCTTACTTTCAATTTTCATGTGAATCATTGACAATCCATATTAGATAATTAAGATTAGTTCTTAAGCTATAGAGTTCATTGAGCAAATTATTAATTTCTTTCGAATCTAACAATTTATCTAAACCTAATTAATCGATTAGGTGTCTCCTCAATCAATAGCAACCTAAATTTGCATTAAAATGAACTCTTAAGAATAGAGATTCTTGCTATTCTATGTCTAGAATTACAAACAAATCTCTTCAATTGCATATATCAATCATAAAAGTAATCTTTCAATTAACTTAATGAAATTCATGCATAAATCTGTATTTCGGACTACAAACTTAAGAACGGTTAACAAACATGCAATTGAACAAAAGAACTTCAATAATTCATTAAGAACAAAGTCTCAACACATGATAATATGAAATTCGACAAAACCCAGATGTAGAAAACTACTCCTTCATAGTAATTAATAGAAATACATGAATTCAAAACAGAAATTCGAACTATGATACTACTGAAAAAGATTATAGCTCAAAAGTGTGATCTTCCTTGATGATCTTGAATTGTTATTGGAATCTCCAGAAACTCTTTTTTCTTTTTAAAGCTTTCTTTCTCAAATCTTCTCTGTCTTCTTTTCTTCCACCATCTCCTTTTTATAACCATCTTCAATTTAATGGAATTAATTGGCTTGATGAGGAGAGATGCAAGGTTTTGGAGGTTATGAGTCTTTTGGTCCTTCAAGTAACGCTCTTCCATAACCGAAATAAACGTTTGTTCTTAAAATGGAGGTTACTGTAGTTAAAAAGTCGTTTTTCATTGAATGACTTTTTATTAATCGACAGGGCGAGAGGAGTGACAAGTCATGTCTCACAAATTCCTTTGCAAAGTTCAATTTCAGGTTGACATGGTGAGAGAAGGTCATGTCTTGCAAATGTCTTTCAAAGCTTGATTTCATTCTTTAATTTGTTCCTTGCAATGGTTGAAAAACATGGCTTGATCTTGTCATTTTGAGTTCTTCTTAATCCAAATTTGCATTTTTGACCCGTTTTGCTTTCTTGAAAAATATTTCTTTAAAGACCTGAAAGCATACATTAATGTTTTGAAGTGCCAAATTCTTAATAAAAATGATCAATAAAGGTTCATTTTGGCATCACAAAATATGAAAATTTGGTTTATAAATTTCCCACACTTGAGTTTTTGCTTGTCCTAAGCAAACAATTAAATCCATCATCAAATATACTCAAAAATTTTCATAAGTAAAACATAGCATTCATTTTTATTATAGTACTTGCTTTTATTAACCTACTGCTCAAATCTATTATTTAAATGTAATTGGCATACTTTAATCAAAATTCTAAGGCTAATCCAGGTAAAGTTAATCTTTACCCTCACCAATTAAAAATAGCTTCCAAAGTCACAAATAAACACAAAGTAAACATAGCAAAAGAGACCTAGTTTTACTTCACCATTATTAACAAATATAAACTCTTCAATACTTTTCTAAGCACAACAATCTAAGTGAAAGTATTGTATCTGTTTTCCCTGGATTTCTCCCTTTAATTAAAAATCTCTTTAAAATTTTTTTTAGCTTTCAGAGGGACAGTTTTTGCCCGCTTCTTTTCCTTTTCCTCTGGACAGTGCCTGCATCTTTTCAGCTCTTTTTCAGTTCATCTAATGAACTTTTGCCTTTTCGCCTTTCGTTATAGTGAGTTCATCGAGTCGGCACATCCGGGTTCATCACCCAAGTGACCGTTTTAGGCCCATCGAACTCTCTACTCATAACTTTCCGTTAGGATATCATAAACTCAAATGCTTGAGTATTGGAGTATAGCCTTTTGATTTTTTCATTAATTGTATAAAGGCATGCTATTTCAATTTAGCACAACAATTGATTATTTTCAAAGAGATTTATTCTAAAAAGGATCACCAAGTGTGAACTTCATATATCTTTACCATTGATTATGAGGCTCTCAATATTTGAAAAGAAATTTAACAAATCGAAAGTTTAGAACCACAACCAATTAATTTCAACTAAGGACTTCGATCCACTTTTAGAGTCTAGATTCCATCCTTAATTAGGCAGTAAGTTTACCACCTAATTTCATCCTACAATTTCAAACTAAGTATACTACTCACAAAAATAGATAAGTAAGGTACTAAAGTTTCCTTTTTTTTTTTTTTTTATGATATATTTCTAAAATTTTCTGAGTATATTTTAAGTAAATAGCAAAGTGTAAAGTAGGGTTTTTCACATTTACACAGACAGAAAACCAAATTTTATCAATAATATCCCTAGAATATCCCTAAATTCCCCCCACTTAATTGACATTTCCCCAATGTCGAACATATATAATATAGTGAGAATAGTAAAAGAAGGGTGAGACTTCCCTGTTAAAGGATAAATTTGCAGCTTGCAAGAGTTCAACAAAAAGGAGTAGTTGACAACAATTCAGGTCAGAGTTCATCTGGGCTGCAAAACAAAGCATAGACAAAAGATAAAAACAAAAAAAAAAAAAAAAACAACAAATGTCTGCATCTGATTCTACTTGTAAGCCCTATATAGTCTAACCTAGATTGGGTTCTCATAATCAGTTATCCAATATATTATCAACAATCATCAGAACAGTAACATATCAAGAATCAATCTCCTTGATAATCAGGATCTCTTCATCCTCATCCACTATCTTTTTCTGTTCTTCTCTTGGTTGTGTAGGTTTATGGTGGGTCTTTTTTCCTTAAATTCATGGATAATTAATTGTCTTCTAACACAACAATCGACCAACTCATCTTGAGTAAACTAAGGTATCTTGCAACAAACAAACCCCATTCAACATGGATTACAAAATCATGAACAACCATAACCATTTGCAATGGACAGCAAATCATCAACCCAACACCATTCAACATGAATCATACATTCATTCATTTATCAAACA